>CAMZMU010000079.1:32644456-32892089 GCA_947311845.1 Poa pratensis | reverse complement strand
GGACCGGGGGAGAAGGAGGAGTGCCGCGGCCACGGGATCAACAGCAACGACGGTAGCAGCCACGAGTTCGTCGTGCCCGGGAGCAGCCCGGAGCGGCAGTGCTTCGCGCGGAGACGGCGTACGATCCACAGAACTTTCCATGGGTACGGATTTGGCGCAACATTCAACGCAGCGTGAGTTACTTGCATGATTTATTTATTTCGGACTTGATCTCCATCCAGCGGTTAAATAGCAACTGTTAATCTCATCCATGTTAGTTAGGACCGTTTAAAGACATGCAGTGATTCATCGATCACGATCTTAATATATTCCGCCTCTGATTTCAGCTATCGATGTCATCATCGCCGGACAACAGCAGCACCGTCCAGGACGTGAGCAGCTCCTACTGAGACGCAGGAGAGCAGCGTGGACCTCTTCTACGGCGGCGGCGCACATGTCGCCGCAGTTCATGGCCATGGACAGGGAGGCCAGGGTGAACCGGTACAGGGAGAAGAGGAAGATGAGCGGTTCGAGAAGACCATCAGGTACGCGTCGCGCAAGGCCTACGCCGAGACCCGCCACGGATCAAGGGCAGGTTCGCCAAGCGCGCCGACGCCGACCTCGAAGTGGACCAATACTTCTCCGCCGTCGCGCTCTCCGACACCAGCTGCGGCGTCGTACCGACGTTCTAGACCAGCTCCTCCGACCTCCCAGGAGGAGGAAGAGAGGAAGAAAGAAACGTTTTACGGTGCTGTTGTGGAATCTACGGCTGGCCGTGAGATGTTCGTTTCCATGGTCGACCACACATGTTGGTTGCCTCTCAATTTGCTGAATTCCCAGTAATATGTTGGAGGTGTCAAAGCTTCACATGTAAATATATGTATACACAGATGTCAAGCAGAGATGTTGTAAACCAGTAGATACCTCAGCGCGCTGTGGGGGGGCATGACAGAGTAACTACAAATTAAATAGCGTATACAGTATGCAGTTGAGTCGACTGAAATTTTCTTTTGCACATCAGTTTAGTAAGAAGTATAACATGCACTTTTTCAAAATCAACTTTGGCATAAGATCCTAGACGACTGAAATTTTCTTATAGTGCAACTTCAGTACAGTGTTAAAGTTGCACTCTTAAAAAACAACTTTGACATAAGATCCTAGACGACTTATAGCATTAACATAAGCGTTATAAAAATATGCAAAGTCAGCATTAGTATACCAACACATCAACACTCTCGTTCACAAGATTGCATAAACATTTACATCAATCAGGTGTGAACTGAACGTAGCTATATTGTGGTTAGGTTTATTGTGGTGGAAGCCCACCTAGGTTTAAATCCTAGACTGGGTTTGGGTGCTCACATATACTTGATTTATTCTAAGATTTAATCAACAATATTCTTTCAATGGTAAGTGACCAGATGCATGTGGTGACTTTGTCAACCTTACTCATAGGGCCGGGGAATGTGCGTGTATGCGTGTATATCTGACATTTGGATCTTATGTTTTCCATAACTATGCTAAAAAAACATGTTAACGAGAGAAGCCCTCGAACCATTGAGATTGCTTACTGGCAAGGGACGCGGTGGCGTATCCAGCCTCCATGGTTTGACTCCCGTCAGGAGCGAATTTGTGGAGTTTCTCACCTGGGTGGGCTCTACCTTAAGATGTCCTGGGTGCTAGCGCCCACGGATCTTCTTCTCTCTTTTTTTTTCCTGAAATGAAGTTTATATTGGTCAATTTCCCCCTTCTTCTCTGAAAAGTAGCTCCAAGCCTCCAATCTAAACTGCAAATCAGATTAGCTAGCACCCTAGCAACATGAGCCACTAGCCGATATCCATTTTGGGCAGTGCATTAATCGCAAAGGTTGTAGATAAGGTACTTTGGATTAGCTGCGACGTGGATAGTCGTTAACTGCGGCCATTTCCTGCCGGTTGCTGAGATGACGCCGCGCAGGTCCTTTTTCAGGTTTTAGCATGCACCACTAACTTTGGATAACGTGCAGTGCATCTTATCTACGGAACTTGTAGTTGGAAGATTTGTCCGTATTCCTTCGTAGTACCTTTTGAGACCAAATTATGGCCAAGTATCTTGCTGTCATTTGCAGATTTATCGACAAGTAGAGAAAATAACTTTGGATAATCTCACTCACCTTGTCCAAATTCATGTTCTTCAACCCCGGCTACCTTGCCGGCTAGTAGTCGCGAGGCGGAGCCACCGGCTAACTTGGAAGTGGCAGAGCAGGGGGATGAAACCTCAACAGAGCCACTGACTAACATGGTTAGGGCATGTCCACTCGAGCCGGTGCTACCAGGAGGCGCGCGTTAAGAATAAAATCCATGTTGTTTTGTCTGGGTATGCTCCAGTTCCTGGCGGCGGGGAGCTCCTACTCTCCAACCTGCACAGAGCGCATTTCGCTCCGTCCGCAGTGAGGAGCTTGTTGGCCGGCCCACCAAGTCGCTCCGGCCTCCTCCCTTTTTCTTTTTTGTTTTTCTTTTCTGTTTTTACAGTAAAAAACATGATGAAAAAGAAGAACATAAAAAATCGTTCTAAAAAAGTAAATATGTTTTTTTAATATAAACATTTTTAAAATATGAACATTTTCAAATCTGGACATTTTTCAAATATGAAAATTTTTAAATATGATTTTTTAAATTTGAACAATTTTTTAAAAATATCCATTTTTTAAAATATGAACAATTTTCAAATCTGAACAATTTTCGAAAACAAACAATGTTCAAATCTCTGAACATTTTTCAAAATATGGACTCAGAATATGATTTTTTAATAAATCTTAACATTTTTTAACTATGGACATTTTTCAAAAATATGAATTTTCAAATATGAATTTTTTCAAATCTGAACATTTTTAAATGAACATTTTTTAAATCTAAACAATTTTCAAATCTGAACATTTTTAGACTTGAACCTTTTTCAAAAAATGAAAATTGAAACAAAAATTGAAAATAATATCTATAAAGAAAACAAAAAAGAAGAACGAAAAAGAAACAACCAAAAAAGAAAAAGAAAAAAGAAAAAGGAAAAAGGAAAAAACGAAAAAGAAGAAAGAAAAAAGAAAGAGAAAAAAGAAAAAGAAGAAGGTGCACCTATGGCGGTCCCATAAGCCGCGGGGTGTGTGCGAAGCGCATTGCGCTCCGACCTGGTCGTCAACTAGGGATTGCCCTGGCGGTCGATAATAGACTTGGAAAAAATAGGATTCCCTTCCAATATCTCCTTCGTTGTACATCCGCAACGCGACTGTTCTCCATTACCAATATGCACGTCGAACCGACTCAAAGAGAAGCCATCCTCAGTGCCCTGCCTTCTCCACATGGGGTTGCGGTTGCACTATGAATCACCACCGCCACCATGAATGGTGTCTTGGCCATCAATCCTCTTGCCGCGGCCGCACCTATCGTCGATGCCTGTGACATCCTGGCTCAGGGCTTAATAGGATTGATATGATACTCATATCAACAAGTTGCAACTTCTTTTCCGGAAACTCATCTGAAGGAACTCCGAGGTTAAGCGTGCTTGGCTCGGAGCACTCCAAAGATGGGTGACCGACCGGGAACTCGTTCCCGGGTGCGCACGAGTGAGGACAAAGTGCGCAGAAAAGACCAGTGTTGATCTATGGGGTCAGTCGGCCAGTCTAGAGATCCTAGAGAGCTGCCAGGGGTGACAGGCCCGGCCCGGGGGTGGGCCGGGGTGTTACAATGCCCTAGCACTACCACATTTATACGCCACCAATAGGTTCTAGGGTTTCCACCCTGATTTCTGAACTCCACCGAATACGACACACCGTCCAGGCCAACACGCCGAGTTCATTGAGAGATACTCGTAGCATGAGGGGATGCGAGCATGATGTCGCTGTCCGCCGAGCGAAATTTTCCCATCGGTATCCTCCTGCTGCGGCAGGGTTAGCGGGGAGAGGGGAGACGAGGGTGGTGGTGGCAGGGTAGTGTAACCAAAGCATAGTTCTATACTGAACAATATGCAATAGTGGTTTTGAAAGTACTAGATCAGCAATAATAGATTTCTTGGTTAGTACACAATTCGTTAATAAGCGGAAACAATACTACTAGAGGTTAACTCACAGTATTTTCTTTGATTATTTCTCCAGTCAAAGTATGCAATAAATATTTCTTCTGGGAAAAGATGGAATAAGTAGTTTTGAGGCACAGTAGGATCTATTAGGCGGATGTCATCAGTCATCTAGTTCAGCTGACAGGACGCCAACCAACGCATAGTTCTATCCTGAACAATATGCAAGACTGATAATGAAAGTACTTAATCAGATAATATACATTTCTTAGCTAGTGCAATTTTTCTTAATAAAACAAAAAATTATATTGGCGAGGATGGATGCACAATATGTTATTTTGTAGACAAATTTTTTGTTGCTACTTGTCCCTTAACGATGCCATGTTTGTACAAAAAAACAGTGTCGTGCAAAGTTCCATGGCTAAGCAATAGCTACAGAAGACTGATATTGATCGGTGAAACCTGCTAAAGAAAGCATCCTCCTTTTTCTCAATCCTTGATGTCTGTCTAAAAATTATGTTGTTGCAGAGCTCGGGTGTAATTAATATCCCCTTGGTATTCAAGTCAAAAAAAATCCCCTCGGTATTAATATATTCCCATTATCGAAAAAATTCACAGACACACAAACTACCAAGCATATGATTTGAATGTGCAGTCACAACATGATGCAGCGAGCAAGATCAGCACAATTTGTTGTTTATCACCGTCTTACAGAACATACAGTCAGAAGGATGCATAAACATCACGGCATCAGCATTGCTTAAACAGTCTCTCATACAGAATAAGCTAGGCGCAGCTTCCATATGTGCTTAATGAAGGGGAGACCACGCTAACAAAAGATGAGCTGACACCTCGTCTCAGTACGTAGTCGGTAGTCATCAGTCATCACACTGTATCAAAGAAATGAAAGAATCATCAGCTAGTGGTTCAACTTCTAGAATTTTGTGAGAAAATGCGGGGAACGACTGGTCAGGACCTTTGTAGACAGAAGTACAGAAGATTAACCCGTGTACGCACATGATGTTTGAACTCTGAAACTGCCACTGATATCCACTCCTTTAACCAAAAAAAAAACTCTTGAAAGAGCATGATTTTACAAATTCAGTTGAACTTGTTTCTTTTATGGATAAATTTATTACTCTTTGAAGTTCAAAAAAATATTTACAATATGTGTAGGTATACTCGAAGTCTGCAAACAAGCTAGTAGGTAAAATAACACGAGATTTCTTCAGTCTTCTGATGGCCAAATGGGGAAAAAACTCTCAAAAGCACATTGGTGTCGAGTGCAAAGGTAAGGGAATGCAAATGGGACATTGGTTGTTGCACTGCAGATCTTGGAGTGAATATAACGACCTTCACCCAACCCACCACCAAAACAGGTCAAAGAAAGAAAAGAAATGAAAAGAAAAGAAGAACATGAAGGTAAATTTAAGATGAGGTGGCTCATGGTTATTTCAGTTATTTTTACACCAAATATATTTTGAGTCACATTGCATAACACCTAGGCATATTTGTTCCCTTCATTCTAGTAGTTAGACCATGACAAGTGATAAGATTTGTTTTCTTCAAACAAATTATGATGCATGCTTCACATAGATTTTATGTATTTTATCTATCTTCCCACGATTCTCATGACAAAGTAACAAAATGCAAACATGCGCATTGTTCATAAAAGTCAGGGCTAATATTCATGCCGCAGCCATAAACCATGCTGATCACATATTACTGCTACCATTGTGCAGATCACATGCAAATGAACCTCATGTCCCTATACTAATATGCTATTACATTTAAGTTTCGAGCATGCAAGTCATCGGTGGAGCAATTGTTCTGAGATATAGTATCAGGAAGCACATAAGCTAAGATATGTCCAGTAGCAAAGTTTAAACAAAAACATAACAGATATAGCGAATTCCTAGAAATTTGTGGATAATATTTACCTTCAACAGAAACCAAGATCAAAGATAATGCACTAAAACATAATACAATAAAAAAAGGTAAATACTTGAACATAGTTCAAGAGATATAATTCAACCATGATGGCATCAAACTTCATCGGATAATCCATGAAGTGCTTTCAAGTTGATGTAAACACCGATTGGTTATTATGATGCTATAATGGGCAAGCATCAGTGTGAAATACAACAGATCAGGATAGGTTGATCAGAACATGTGATTAGCTCTCCTACCACCAACATAATTTGGTATCTCTGACCAACCAGAAGTAAGAAAAAACATTGCTAAGAACTAGTAAAAAACTTCTACTTTGGAATAATAACATTTCACTCATTGCTGCTTTGTGCAAAAATCATATCGGAAGAAATCTAGAACATTGCATATCTTAAAACTAATTGATACGCTCGTGATTCCGACACTGTTTGCCTACTAAAGCTAAAGCACTTCTAGTTCTACACATGCAAGAGACTAAACTCAAGCACAGAGAACAATTCATCTGAGCAAGTAAGCATTTTATCTAGCAACATCAATGAACAAAAGATAGCATGAAGATGGAAAGAAAAATCTTACAAATTACCGGAAGCCGTCAAGCCATTAAGCTTGAGCAAGGAACGCAGGCGGCCATGCCAGGAAGTAGGCGCAGATCGGGTTCCCGTAATCCTTGCCACCTTTCGTCGCCAGGCGCTCCAGCTTGCCGGTCTTCAGATCAAACGAGTAGCGCCCGTATCCCAACATCTGGATGAACAGCCTCCATTTCTGCCCCGCGTCGATGTCGGTGAGATAGATGCTCTTGATCCTGCTGATCATGTCCCTGGGCAGGCCCGGCACCGTGTCGTACACCTTGCGAAGATCCATCTCCTTCTCAAGAACCCACCCGTTGTCGCTACGCCCGGTCTCGCCACGCACCCATAGCTGCATCACCTGGTCCTCCACGGTCCCCAGGCAGAGCCGCCCGTCAGGCATCTCCCCGATGCGGAACTTGCAGCCATCCGACAGGTCCTCCGGCGCCAGCAGGTAGGAGAGTTGCAGCGTGGCGGGGTCCAGCACGAGCACGCGGCGGGAGCTGCAGATATGCCAGTACATCTTGCCGGCAGCGTGCACGCAGCGGCTCTCGAACCAGTAGGGGTCGAAGTCGACCACGACCTGGTTGGCCAGCGGGAGTGCGCGCCAGCGGCACCGGTCGTTGTCGAAGGACGCGACCCAGACGCGCGGGTGCCGCCGTTGATGGCGAAGCAGACGGCCTCGAAGCAGAGCTTGCCGGGGTGTGCGTGGGAGAGAAGCGCGGAGCCGACGTAGTACCTGGAGCGGCGCCAGCGGTGGTCGTCGGGCACCGTGTCACGCGGCGGCGGTGGGAGGAGCGCGCGGCGGTGGGTGGCCGGGTCGAGGACGAGGAGGCGCGGGTGGGTCGCCTGGGGAGCGACGCGGACGACTCGAGAAGCAGGAGGCCCTGGTGGCAGTCGTGGAGCTCGTAGCGGAGACGTCCGGGGCGAAGTCAAGGGAGAGGCGCGGCGAGGAGGCGTTGAGGGGAGCGAACAGCGGCGGAGCCAGGTTTGGGCCAGGCCCCAGGCCAAATGGCCGAACAGTGTCGAAACACTACAGTACACAGGCCAAACAGTGTCAAACGCTACAGTGCTCCAAAGGAATTCTGGGCCACGCCCCGGGCCACGGCCAGGACTGCCCGGGCCTGGCTCCGCCCCTGGGAGCGAACACGGGCTCGTAGTATTACGATTGCCCCGTCTCCTCGAGTGGCGGCTTGAGAGAGGGTTTGGCGGGGTGGAAGAAGTAGCCGAGGAGGGAGGGGTGCTGGGCAGGCAGCGTGCGGTGACGCGGAGCCAGCGGTGGCAGGCGAGGGCAGCGCAGAGGAGGTCGGCGACGGAGAGACGACGGAGGACGTGGCGGAGGTCGTCCCCACTGAGGACGTCGATCGCCGCCGCCTCCGGCTCCACCGAAGTTGGCGGCGGAACCGAGTTGGGCGAGCTAGAGGAAGGTGGAATTTTGGGCTTGGGCTTGGGCTTGCTTCCGCCTCCGCCTCTCTTCTTCCCGGTCTTCCTCGTCATTGGCGGCGCCAGTGGTGGTCTGGTGGAGGAAGAGGGTTCTGGAGAGGGAGCAGAGGAGGAACTGTCACGCCTCGGGTTCCCCCGCTCCAGTCCGAGCTCGCCCAGCTATAGATTTGAAAATGTTAGAAATAACTCTCGAAAAGAAAATGTTTGAAATAAGGAGTAGAACTCTGTTTGTGAAAACTTCTGTATAAACTTTGATGGCTTATCTTTCCTGATTTCTTGTATTGTTTTACAGGTTTTATTACCATAACACAGACCAAATAAGTATTCACACTAGTCCGTAAACTGAATAAATCATGGGAAGGACGAAAAAAATCACAACTTTGACGACATATCGACAAAGGAAATCACTTTTTTTTGTATCCTACCATTGCATTACGGAATTTTAAATTTTTAAAGATTAAGAAAGATCGGATATAGCTTGAAATAAATAATAATTGTTCCGAAGGAATCTTCTACTAAGATTTGAGCTTTTTAAGGACTGCAGTGACTTGAATGTTGACCTTCAACTAATTCTCGCACATACGATTCTGACATTATCAACGTCACGCGGCTGATAAATGTGCTCTCATGAGCTTGTTGATGGGAGACGATGAGAGCAACACACCTCTCTGAAACCCACGTAAGGCTCCCTCAGACAGACTCATGCCATTCTCGCCATCAGTAGACGATGGACTTGGAAAATTTAGGATTCCCTTCCAATATCCCGATTGTTGTCCATCCGCAATGCATGCGACCGTTCTCCATCCCCAATATGCACGTCGAACCGACATAAAAGAGAAGCCATCCTCAGTGCCATGCTGCCTTCTCCAGATTGGGTTGCGGTTGCACCGCGAATCACCACCGCCACCATGAATGATGTCTTGGCCGTCAATTCTCTTGCCGCGTCCGCACCTGTCCTTGATTCCCTAGCACTTGCCGCATTTTTCTTTTGAAACGAGTCAAAAGTTTTGCCTTTTATATTGATATAGGAGAAACAAACATGATACGGTCAGGGCCAAAAGAAAAAAGCCATACATGTCAGGGCCTACTAAACGAAAGAAAGTAGCCCCGTGAGGATCCAGATCAACCTACTCTATCTAATGTCTCAGAAAGGTATATCGTCATTTCTTCAAAACGCTAGTACGTGGCGCGATCTGGCGATCGGGAAGCAGATCAGACGGAGACGTCCAGCGTCGTCGGTGGCGGGAAATCGCTTCCCCCTGGGCCAGCAAGGCCAATCAAAGCTTCATCCGCTGCCTTGCCTGAAGAGGGTTCTCAACCCGTTGATTGCCGAATCAGAGAACGGAGCCCTCTTGCAGGTGTTCACGAATTTTTTCGTAGCCTGCAATAGGGGCATATCTCCAACGTCGAGCCCCATTTTCTTGTGGAGGACACGCTGTGCTTTCTCGACCGCTGGGAGTTGTGGCTTCGCCGCGAGCCTGCTGCTGCGACGTTCAAGGGTGGGCAAGACCACAGGAGCAGGTGGCATTGACGGAAGAGGCGTGGACAGTAACGGCACTGCTGGCAGGCTGAACAGATCCGCGACACAGCGTATCACGGTTCCTGATGACGGAGCAGTACCTCCAGCGTCAGCATCATCATCATCGTCAGTGTCCTCGTCAGTATCGACATCGAGCAGGTTTCCAAGCGTAGCAGCCTCCGCGTCGGCGTCAATGGCATCGACAACGAGCTGAAACTCCCACCTTACCAGGTCGCCGTCGTTTTCAAAGCCGTCTTTGTGTGCCACCTCCTCGCTGTCCAGCAGCATCACCTGCTGACCCAGCGGTCGAGGCATGGCAAGAGCTGCTGCATCTCCCCTTCCGCAGCCTCATCCTCTACATCCACGCTCTCTACATCCACGCTGGGATGTCCCCCCTCGCACGGCGCATCGCCAGGCGAGAACAGAACCATGGTGAGGCCCGCGTCTGGAGAAAGGAGCGGGTGACTACTAGTCAGCAACGGGGAGCACTCCAAAGCCGGACGAGAGACCTCCGGCAACACCTCCCCAGACGCAGCCATAGACAGGCACAAAAGCACCTCCGACTCATCCGCCTTGCGGTCGCCGTCCTTTCCTTGCATTTGCACCAGCCCCAGGTCAGCCATCTCGTTCTCCGCAGAGAGCACATCATCCACGCTCATCTTGTAGCACCTCTCACTGGCCAACACCCTCGATGCCTATGTGGAGAAGCACACATCCATCTCTGGGCGCGCCATAAGCACATCCGTGAACGAGCGTAGCGTGCTGACCGGCGCCGCACGTTGTCGAGGGAGGCTTGCCGGCCGGACCCTAGGCGCAACCGGTGGCGAGGCGTGGCGGCGTTCGTGACGATCAGAGCCACTCCCGGTTGCCGAGCGCGAGGTCGCTGGAGGTAGAGCTCGTCGCGCGCTCCGGGAGTGGCGAGCTTGAGTTGTCGGAGCGCGAGACGAAGGCGTCGAGGTAGAGCTTGTTGGCGTGCTGTGGGAGTGGCCACCTGGATCTGGCGAGCGCGTGTCGCAGACGGAGCACGATTCCAAGACATCTTGGAGGCCGCAGGCTTGGGCACGATGGGAAGATGGCGACGCTGGTGGCCGATGCAGTCTCGTGTCCAGTGGTCCCAAAGGCGGCAGGTTGCACAGCGCACTGGATCCCGGCAGGAAGCAATGCGGTGATCAAATGCTTGACAACGGTAGCAACCCGCGGAGGTGGAGCGAGGGCGTTTGGAGTATGAGTTTTTGTGGGCATGGCAGCGTGGCGTGGCGTGTAGCTTTGGAGAAGAGTGGCTCGGCCTTGAAGAGCCATCAAGATTGGCAGAACGGCGCGCCGCGTAGCAAGCACGGCGGGAGAGCACGCAAGTCCATGACCTCTCTGGTGACGAGATCCTCGAGTTCCGCGACGCCGGAGAGGGTGGGAGGAGATGGCGATGTGACTCAGGCGAGGCAGCTGCGGCCACTTGGTTGCTTGGCGCTGGGATGCAAAAGCTCACGGTCTTGCGAGGACGGGAAGGTGCGGCTGCAGTGAAGGATGCTGACCGGAGGATGCCGGTCTGGCCCCTGGCCATTGTAGGCGCTGCAGGAGGGCAACCAGCCGAACAAGGCCACGTTGACCGCGTCGCAGACATCAGAGGAAGTAGTGGTGAAGGCCGCCGACGAGGCCGTAGCGGGCGATCCCCAAATCCGGCGCCTGATTTAGATCTGTCGGGGCCGCGCGTGTCGGAGAAACCTAGGAAGGCCGGAGTGAAATTTGGTGGGAGAGAGTCAGGTGGTGGGGGGAGGTGGGTGCGGCCGGGACGGGAGCTACGATGAGCGGAGGCGCCGTGGGAGCGCGTCGTGGCGGACGGAGGAGCAGGTGCTGCCGCTGATGAAGGGGATCCCGCAGATCTCCAGCGCAGCAGATCCGCGTTGACCCGCGAGCAGACCTCCGGCGGCGTGTCGAAGACGGAGGCGACGAGGTGGACACCTGCCACGCCATCACCGCGCGGCGACCCAGCCGAGCAAGGCCGGAGGCGGGCTGTGGACGTTCCTGTCGACTCCCGCGCAGACCTCTTCCGAAGGCGAGGCGAGGAGGGCACCAAATCGGCGGCCGCCGATCTGAACGACCGGAGCGGGGCCGGCAAAACCGAGGGAAGCAGGCACGAAGTTGGGCGGCAGGGTGGCAGGAGGAGGCGGTGGGTGGCTGCGGAGGTGAGAGGTGGCCAGGAACGGGCGGGGCGCGGCTGCCGGAGCCGGGGCGGGCGTCACGAGAGCTAACGGTCATTTTTTAGCATAGCTGCCAGCCCTTGCCGCATTTATATGCCGCCACCAAAAGGTTCTAGGGTTTCCACCCTGATTTTCGAGCTCCACCGAATGCGACACCGTCCAGGGCCACATGCCGAGTTCATTGAGAGATACCCGTAGCAGGAGGGATGAGAACGTGATGTCCCCGTATGCCCAGCGAACTTTGCCATCGGTATCCTCCAGCTGCGACAACGTTGGCGGGGGAGAGGGAGACGAGGGTGGTAGTGGGCGGGGTAGTGTAACCAAAGCATAGTTCTGTACTGAGCAGTATGCAATACTGATTTTGAAAGTACTAGATCAGCTAGAATACATTTCTTGGCTAGTACACAATTCGTTAATAAGCCGAAAAGAATACTACTAGGGATAAATTTCTCAAGTTAAAGTATGCAAGAAATATTTCTGTTGGGAAATGATAGAATAATTAGTTTTGAGGCACAGTACTATCTATTAGGCGGAGCTAATTTTTTTAAAATAATACGCGAAATTTATTTAATTAGGAAAATAATACGCGTTTTTTTATTTTCAAAATATTACCCAGTCGTCCTGGCCGAAAACGATTAGTACTAATCGTCCTGGCCGAAAACGATTAGTACTAGTCGTTCTAGGCAAAGACGATTGGCCCTTGCACACGCATGCACATGCATACTACATGCAGAAGAAGACAAAACTCCAAGGGGACATGTCGTCTTTGGCCAAGATGATTAGTCCTAATCGTCTTCGGTCAGGACGATTAGTCCAGTCGGCTTAGGCCAAGACGACTGAGTAATATTTTTTTAAAAAAAAATATGCGTATTATTTTCCTAATTAAAAAAATTCCGCGTATTATTTTAAAAAAAAATAGCTTAGGCGGATGTCATCTAGTTCAGCTGACAGGACGCCAAACAACGCATAGTTCCATCCTGAACAATAAGCAAGATTGATATTGAAAGTACTTAATCAGATATATACATTTCTGAGCTAGCGCAAAATTCCTTGATAAAACGAAAAATATATATATTGGTTAGGATGGATGCACAATATGTTATTTTGTAGACAGAATTTTCTATGCCAAAAGGTCTGTCAGCTGCAACCTCTTGTATATTATAGGGCAGATATGGCTCATCAATCACCACCACTTGCTTGAAAGAGGCAAACATGACATCGTTAAGGGACAAGTAGCAACAAAAATAGTGTCGTGCAAGAGTTCCATGACTAAGCAATAGCTCATGTAAGAAATTCTCATAGCAATTTTTGTAAGTTGTTTAATTGATATATTTACGAAGACACAAATCATAACTCGAAAGCCTTTCTGGATTCAGATTTGACGCCTACAATATCAAGGGAGGACATATGACATATTTTTTCTTCTGATTTGCAGCTTTATCCCATTCTTGTGATAACTTCTAGCGTTGCCCTCAGAACAAGATCGTCCTTGGTTGACCTTTTGTAGTATTTATTCTTGGTCCTTGTTGACTTGCCAAACTGCTCGTTCCTGCATGTTTGAGCCAGAAAAATGTCACCATAGAGTTCCGGATTCCTCGCAATTACACCCGCTAAACTCGCAGAAAATAAGAAGCTGAGTTCTCAGAAATGTTTTAAATAGCTCAAATAGGACCATAGCGGGTTAAATTGGAGCTAAATAGGGGATATAGCAAATATTCTATATGGATTCATTTAGCGGCAACATACTCAAAAAAAAACAATAGCGGAGTTATAACCGGACTATAGTGGGAGTGAGGCGTTTTGTAGCCCGAGCTACATGGAGCTTGTTTTTTGAAAATTCGAAATTTGCATTTTTATGTTTCCAAAAATCGTAAAAAAAATCCTAGAGGTAGATATTTATAAGATCTACAAGTGTGCAAAATTGCAAGTCCAAATTCGTTATATTATGGGCTGGCCAAAAATGACAAATTGGTGGAACTGGGTGGTGAATAGTACAAAGATTCAGAAATTTGAAATTTTGCCTGATTTGTCTTTTTTGTGTAGCCAAAACTACAACGCATTTTGAGTTACAATTTTGCACGCTTTTAGATCCGGACATTATCTACATGTGGTATTGTTTTCATGATTTTTGAAAACTAAAAAGTGCCGATTTTGAATTTTGAAAAAACGAGCTACATATAGCTCGAGCTACATTTAGACTTTCCGCTATAGTGGGGGCTATTTAAAACTATGGTTCTCAGGCGTCTCTTCAGTAACACACGTATTCACCAGCAGCGGTTGCAGTTTGCCAGCAGCAACAATTATGGATACAAAGCCGATTTGGATGAATATATATAAATATCAAACTACTTAGGAAATCACCTGTTTCTACCGCTAGCTGCCGGCAGCAGGCGAACATACTCCACCTCTGGCTGCCGGATAGAGGGGGACTGACCCATCCTTGCTACGGTCTCTCACCCTCTCTAGTCTCTTGTTAGTGCTGATCTAGCTCTGCTTGCTAGTTGGCTATTTGCTTTCTGCAGAGATGCGGCTGGTTACATGTGTATTTAAAGGCTTCTGAGTCAAATATAAAATACAGACAAGGGTGAAAAGTGCTCAGATATTTCGGTTCTTTTGGTTATTGAATGTAGCCTCTTGCGCTTTTGGGCAGGCATGAACTGTGCCGCTTCATGGTGCCACTTGTTTATTTGTTCTTTTGCCTGTTCTTTCTTGCATCAACATCACTCGGGCGTCACACACGCCATTCACTCCATTAGGCCTCGTTTGGCACGGGGGTATTCCCACTGGAACAGATGTACGTGCTCAACAAAACAATGAAACATGTGATATCTCGCTAGCAAGAACTAAGCATCAGATGGCAGAGATGGTACTCCGAGTGAAAACTTCGCACTGGCTGGTGGCGGTGCCTTCGGTGCCATGTCCCTTCTTGAAGGGTTCATCATGGATTCGTGGAGCTACATCTCCTGCCGTCACGGTGTCACGAGTATTATGTGTATTCCGAGTGAAAACCTGATCTCCTCTAGAGCGGTGACGACGACACCTATGTCATTACCTTCTTGAAGGCGCCGCCTTAGAATCCTTCACACTTGTCGTGTGGCAGGTTTGCGACAGATATGCATGGTTACTTTGCAATCGAGGATGGCGGCTCCAGATGGTTTTGCAGCGACGGCTATATGGGGTGTGGTTGTGGCCTAGCAAGGCATATGGTTGGCAATCTAGTGCTACGAGGGTAGCGAGTTTGTCGGCCCGGTCGATGCAACTGATGGGTTGGCCTGGCTGGCATGACGGTCTGTGCCCATGGACCTTTCCTGGTCATCTTGTGTAAGGCTACAAGGCCGTGCGGCATTGCCACTAACGTCCGAGTGGAGAACCCAATGTGACAGCTCCGGATACGTTAGTGTGACGGTGGCCTCGCGTCATGTGGGCGATGAGCCTCTTCTGCTTGTGCGGTTTTTGTTTTTACTCAGTATCCCTGGTATGGTTTTTGGACCCAGTTTCCTTATAAACTGGGAAACACGGTCATCTTGACCTTCTTCTTTAATGAACACGGCAGCTCTCCTACCATTATTCCAAAAGAACTAGAAGAACGATGGTATCATTTATTGATTCTGGGTCTCCCACTTCGGCACAAAAAATACATACATCTACAGACATAACGTACTCAGGAACAACATCCAGGAGAGTAATCCTGCTACAGAAAACACCCTCCTTTTTCTCCTTTAATACAATGACTATTGAGGAATCGACTTATCACTTTCAATGAATCAAGCAGATGTTCTATAAACTTACATAGGAATTCCCTTTCTCCTTTCTGTCGAGGCTGTTGCATTTACTTGTCAGGTCGAGTACTTGGCGATGAGTTTATCGACATGGATGATGATGTCATCAATATGGGGACGCACAGCGGGCTGTGGCTGCAGCATCCAGGTTACGAATTGGCGGAGACTGTCGGGGTAGGACGAACCATCCTCAGCAGACCATCTGACCTGCGCACTTTTGATGACCGTTGCTAAGCTCTCGCCAGCAGATTCATCAAGCTCATATTCAAATGGGGATTTTCCATACCTGTAAAATTTTACAACATGATCAGATGATCTGCAGCTTGCACTACAAACCCTATAAACTAGGTACTGCACACGACAATATGCCAAAGCAATACTGCATTGTTGAGCAATTTCTCTTAATCCAGTACATGCAAATAACAAAAAAAGTTAACCCTCAAGACAGACGAACTTGCCCTAAATAATAGATTCTGTAATAAGATGATTAATGGACAATCCAGAAAACCACTGGAACATGGTTTTGTTCACTAGGACTGAAGAGGACTTCCATGTTGCAGTAGACTTTTTTTAATAACTTACAGGCTACTTCCAGTTGTGGACAAGTTTGAAACATTAGCTTTAGCATCATCCTTGCAATGGAAGACGTGCATGAACAGTCTTCAAGAATCAAATGGAAGAAACTAGGTGACTAGTGCCATGAAGATGCCCGTATGGCACAGCGTAGGGAACTGGGAGTAGAACATAGGTTTGAGGGGATTGATTAACTTGCATTGCCTGATTCACAATTGATACATGTTGTGCCCCTTATAGGACTTATTGGACCTTTAAGTAATAATAATCCAAAGGATACCAATTATGTCTCTTAAGTTTTATTTATTTCCTAATCCCTCCATCCCATAATATAGGGTGTTATTACAGCCAATATAGGAGTATATTGGCCGTAATAACATCTTATATTAGTTAACCGAGGGAGTATTTAATAACTCTTCTTATACTAATAATATTTTAAGTGTACTAGGACACTGTTCATGCCATATCCGTGCACATAACACCGAAGAAAGAGTCAGACACCAAATCAATATCCCGTAATGAACCTTTCGATGGGGGAGGAGGGGGGGGGGGGGGCTGCATTCTAACTGATCATCATAAGGCAATAAATGGGATATGATCAGGTTAGTCACTAAGATACCTGAGAACACATTTGACACAAGACAATACAAGAAGGGTGTCATACACATGGCAGGATTTCTACGTAACTGCAGCAGAATTTATCAAAGATGCTACTTAGATCATCCGTCCAAATGTCTATGAGAACATAAATGAGTAGGCATAGCCATGGGCACCAACTATAAGCACAAAATAATTAACTCCAACTAGTGAGGCCATGTGTCAGATCATAAAGTTTCTGCATGAGAGAACTTACATCATAGCATAAAGGGTGCATCCCAAAGACCATACATCTGTCCTCTCATCGATATCTGCATGGCTTGGGCACTCCCACAATTCAGGTGCCCGGTAATGCGCAGAACAGTGCTCTGAAGCCCATTCCTACATTAAAACAATTGATAGTCCAACTAAGAAAATAGATCTAAAGTAACACGTAAGTTGACCTTTCTATCAGCTACCCCAGATTGGCTTGCCATCATCGCTATCTCAGCGAGCTGTTAAACTAAATAATATTAACAATTCAAATTTGCACCCTTAAATATAAAGGTACCTGCAGCTGCAAAGCTTCTGCTTGTGATCTAATAGCTCTTCTTGCGGGGCGAGCACTTTCAAAGTCCATCAAGATAGCAAGATGCTGCTCCTTCCTCTGAGTTATGAGGACATTGTCAGGTTTAACCCCATTGTGAGCATATGGTGGCTCAAAACTGTGCATATGCTTCAGTCCTGCACATAGCTGTAGGCAACACAGATCACATAAATTAACAGGATGATCCCCACAGGAAATTGCTAACAGAAGAAAATAAGAGTATAAACTACAGACTATACAACCATAAATACATCAATTTTGCTAACATCACAATTCAACCTTAGTTGTACAGTCCCCTTTCAGTATATACTAAATTTAGTAACATAAAAAGGAATATTAAATTAATAGATAACACAGGAAAAGGTATCAACAAAACTCGTACCAAGTAAAATTCAACACCAAGAACAAGATTGAAGTTTGGATATCAATTTTGATATAAATACAAAGATATGAGGTTTAACATAACCGCAAAGTGGGGACAAGAGCCTAATTGTTCTAACATGGTATGTCGAACTACCATTGCACATTCAGTTAGAAAAACAACAATTGCACTGTAGTTGTCCAATAAGGATAAAATGTTGCATCGTACAGAAGACAGCAGTATGAAGAAGTATTTACTTGACGAAATATCTGGAGAACAGTAATTGTTGGAAAATATTCCTTCTTTTCTTGCATGGCTTTACTGACATCCTGCAAGGTTCCATCTAAGTGAACTGGGAATAACAAGTAAGCCTCATGGTTCTGCGACCCGTCTTGCACACCCTACATACATATAAAAGCAGAACTGTTGGTAACAACACAAATACTTAAAGCATGTGTATTGTGATGCCAATTAGAGCTGCTAAATCTCTGCCAGCCGATGGTCAATATTTTGGCCAACATCAGCTACCAAATGCTTAAAACGAAATAAAATATCACCACCACATGCTCTTAAGTTCAGCAGGTTAGGGCCAGATTGGCGTAGCACACGGGTTACTAACCCATTGACTCACATGATATGTGGTTAGTGACTTGGTGGTTACACACAGAAGATGCAGGATATATTACTACTATCATGATTTTGAAGCAGGCATGGGATCATTTGTATCTAACTTACCTTGACTGCAATAATGGCATTTTCAAGAAGTGGAAGTAGATTTGGATGGCTGAATTGCGAGGAAACTTTGATCTCCTGCCGGACTAGCTCTAAATGTTGGTCGCTCTGAATGAGAACTTTCTTCAAAGCATATGTTCCATCAGCTGAAAATAAAATCCAAGAAAATGAGATGATAATAAATAAGTGTAACAAACAATAGTTGGGAAAAAAAAACAATACAACAGCCAATGCATGAAGATCCACAAAATACAAAGAGTCAAAAGTCATCAATAGATAAGTATTCCTCAAGCAATCATTTAAACTGAAATGGCATATCATTTGTTATGTAACAATATCGTAAACTTAGCAAGCAGTTTGGTAGATTCTAACTTTCAGGGATGAAATTTGGTCGACCATATGCAACACACAGGATGGTGAACAGGTTAAAATCTTGAACCTAAGTCAAATGTAGTGGAATTATGAGTTCAGCAAGTTGCAGTTGTTGGTCTCGACATTCCTTATTCCTTAATATGCACGGCCCAACATGGTTCTCCAGAATTCAACGGGGCATAAACTATGCAAACAGAATAGACAAGATTGACAACTGAAAATGATTGTAATCACAGAAACTTTCGCTGGGACAAGGATACGGCTGTCTCTCTGAATCAAGACAGGTCAAAAGATCTATAGCAGCGTGGTTTGGTCCATTTGGAATTTTGCATCACGACGAAATGTGTATACACGACCTGATAATGTGGGAAGCAGCCAACTAGGCCAAGCGCTGACGGGATACAGGAGACACCCACGATCCGAAGCAGGAATCGCCCCGGCACACCAGCTAAAGACCGCTCTTAGCCTCAACCGGATTTCAATGGAATGAGAAAATTGCAGTGCCGATCTCCGCTCTTCAGGGGGGCGCATCTGGATTCACGCAGCCAACGAAGAAAGAGAGGCATTTCGCCTCACGCCGGATTCGAACCGAGTTCACGCGTGATCCAACCGAAACAGCATCAGATCTGAGCGAAGAGGGGAGAGCGAGCTGGACGTGACAGGTACAGACCTGAGATGTGGGACGGGTCGACGCCCTTCTTCTTGGCGAGCCCGACGGCGCCGGGCCCCGCCCCGCCGGTGCCGTCGGAGGCGGCCGCGGCGTCGACGACCTCCTTGACGAGGAAGACGGAGGAGCCCGCGGGGCCGGCGTCGCCGAGCCTGCGGAGCACGCGGAAGCGGTAGTCGTTGACCCAGATGTCGGCGCCGCCGCTGCCGTACAGCGCGTTCAGCCCGGAGAAGGAGCACCCCATGGCGTCTCCCCCGCTGGCCTCGAGCGCGGCGCTTCTGGTCCGGGGAGGAGGGAACGAGACCGGTTTGCGCTCGCACACGCACGCGCCGCGCGTGTCCCGAGTGACTGGCAAGGGAAATGGCTTGGCTTGGCTTGGCTTGTCCGGGCCGGCGGGTGGTACGTCGTAGATCTGGGCTGGCTGGTGGGGTTGGCGCCTTCGCAAGCAGATCTCGCCTAAAAAGCAGGTCGATGCCATTATTTTAACCCGTCGAGGTCAGCGAGTCGTCTCGCTCTCGCCACCCGCCGGAGAAGACAGCAGCAGATTACGATTCAGAATCGTGAGAATTTGGATTACACATGTAGGGCAGCAAACCATGTGATTTTTTCTCTAATTTCTGTGAAGTTTTTTTAGATGATTTATGTTAAGTTACTACTCACTCTGTTTCAAAATATAAAAGCATCTCTAAGAGAACCCTTAAAATGGGTGGGCATTTATTTTTTCGGGGGCTGGGGTCATTTTTTGGGCCAGACCAGTATAGTAGGCCCGACTGGCCAATGATTTACATTGCTCACCAAATCGAACCTCCCTGCCTCTATTTGTACCGCGCGGAGGGCTTGATACAGAGCATGACCCGAGTCGCCCACCGAATCCCCCACCAGCACTCGCCACTGGCGACCCAATCCCCCGCCGCGTACAGATCCGGCATCGTCGCACCATTATGAGTCGCAGTGGAGGCTCAATCGGACACGGGGCGGCCAGGTCGGTCGTTCCCCGACCTCGTGCGGCGGCGGCTATAGCTCCGACGAGGAGCGGAAGCGGTGTGTCACCTCCGACCACGCTCGGAAGCGCGCCGCGTGCCAGTACACAACCGGACGCCACCCTGTGCCCTCCTCCGCCGCGAGGTCGAGGAGTTCGACCACCGCCACGCACGCCGCTTTCGAGGTGGGACGCTCCTCCGACGTGGGAACGCGCATACCGTTGTTGCTGCCGAAGAGAAGGGAGAGGAGGTGGAGCTCCCGCTCAAGGGCTACGATTCGGCATCGTTCGTCGGGGCCATCGGGTCGAAGGACTTCGTCCCCGACGACGCCATCGACATTGTCACCGCCATGCTAATGGCGGGCAACGAGCGAGAGGAGGAGGAACTGACAAAGTGCCGCCGCAGGGCGAGGAGATTGACGGCCTCCTCTTAGAACAGGGGGTCGCCAACAAGCGCGAGGCGCAGCAGAAGGCGGAGGAGTGGCGCCGCGAGTTCGAGGCGCAGCATAAGGTCTTCATCGACCTCACATCTGACGGGGAGTAAGCGACGTCGCACCCGACGGGTCCAGTGAGCCAATTTTGTAAATTAGGTTAGGGTGGCGATGCACTGATGATGAACTATGTAAATTAGGTTAAAATGTCATGTTTCTTTTGCCACGAATGATCCGACGAACTTTGATGATCATGTTGTGCGTGTTCCGGCGAATGCAAAAAAAATTGTGCTTTAGTGTTTCTGTTATGTGCGACGCATTTTGAGACTCTAAAAGTGGAAAAAAAATGAACTGTAAACGAGTTATAAAGGCCCGCAAGATAAGGGGTTTGCTAGAGATGCTCTAAGGCGCACTATTTTTATGCTGATTTTTACTGTTGGCTGTGACCACTTATAAATACAAAATTATATGGATTGACAATGTGTAAATGGTACCGTTGGATTTGTTTTGCAAAATTATTTCATTTCGTATATCATTATACTAATTTTATGGACATATTATAAATAAAAATCATGGTCAAAATTATACGTCGTTGACCAGTGAAATTTAAGTACACCTTATATTTTGCGACCGAGGGAGTATTAGTATAGGTTCTGTAATTCCTAATGGCTTTTATTGAAGTTACTTTGTTTTAGTAGCTATTGTATCTTAATGTACATTATGAACACGGAAAGTTCAAATGGAGGCCTATCTACTCATAGCCCTTTTTTTTGCAATATTCGAAAATCATATTTCAAGGTTCCAAAAAAATCTGAAAAAAGACACAGACGTAGACAATAGTCCACTCTACCAACATATAAAATATCAACTCAAAATAACGAAATCTGATGGATTTTGGGGAGTTAAAATTTTGGACTATACACTGGTTTCAGATTCAAGACTTAGACGATATTTTTCTTTTCTTTTTCCACAGCCGCTCTACCGCCAACGGTGTTTCGATTCGATATACACGGAAAAGATGCGACGTTATGATTTGCTATTTTTTCCTAGTTTAGTTGACAGTTTAGAATTCTATTTTGTGTTTATATTGTAGCTTTTTCATTTGAATTTTGTCAAATTGTCTCGCACGGTGGACCGTTTAAGATTTTTCTTTGATGACTAGCTTTATCTCGGTTTGATATTCTTAGATGAGTACACCTACATTTTTGCATTCATTGACAAGTACATCTACATTTTTATACGTGTAGTATGGGACGTAGATCTACTCGTTTATGAGCGTCAAAAACCAGGAAGATTACAACATGAAAGTTGTGTAGAACAGCGAGATGGAGCCACTCGTAAAAGAAAATTCAAACGGTTATCATGTGCAACAAATTTGATAAAATTTTGTGTAAAAACTCTAAACAAAAACTCAAATTTGAATGCCAACAATCAACGAAACTAGGAACCAATCGTGGGAATAGAATCATAACCTCGACGCGTATATTTTTCGTGTAGAGGTTATCCCGATTTCTTTTGGTCATTTCATTATCTTTGCCTGCATCTTCTGCTCGGTTATTTCTGGTCACTACCTTAAGGCCAATACAATAATATGTATTGTCTATAGCCAAACATTACCTTTATACTCCTCCTAGCAACCTACCATTAGTATGAAGGAGATATGCCCTAGAGACAATTAATAAAGATATTTTATTTGTCATATCTCGATTGTTCATAAGGTCCCTAGTAGCCTCTTTACTAGTCCATTGAGATCAACAGATGATCAAGGTTTCCTCATCATGGACTTGGACGTCAATTGATAATGGAGTCATATCATTAGGTGAATAATGTGATGGCCGCACCCAATATATATAGGACGTAGTACTCACGCCTTCGACCGTGAGATCATATTTAATTGCTATTTCTGGAAGGTACTTTGATTGCATCAAACGTCACTCCTTACATAGGGTGACAATAAAGGTGTCCCTCTCGGGTATCCGAAGGAAATATGTTGAGGCGTATGATCAAGAGCAGGATTTGCCAATCCGTATAGCAGGATAGATACTCTGGGCCCACTCGGTGAGATTACATCAATGAGCTTGTAAGCATGTGACTAGGTCACGAGGATGTAATATCACAGACGAGTAAAGATAGTATTGTCAGGTAACGAGATCAAGCTCGATATTGTGATGCCAGAGATCGAGTCTCGGACAAACTAAGTATCGTCAGGCAAAAGGTTTGAGACTTGACGTCTAAGGTTCAAACGACAAAGATATTCGTGCACGCACAGGGGCTATCATGGGTATCCACGACCCCGCTTTAGTCATTGATCGGAGAACGGGTCTCGATCATGTCTAGAGTGATCCCGAACCATAGGGTGACACACTTAAGGGTAGGCGACGTTTATTTTGATTGAACGTAGAAGAGAAAATAGAGAGAAAAACACCGGAAGCGTTCCGGGACATATCCGACGGAGTTCGGAGGGCGACGAAATGGTTTTCGGAGCCGAAATAAATTAAGTAATATGTATTTAATATTAATTAATGTAATTAATGATTAAATATATTTTTATTTATTTATTTTCGAATTTATTGGCAGCCCAACCTTAAATGGGCCAACTCCCGGAGGAGAAGGCCCATAACGGGGGGAACTTCCCCCAAGGGAGGCGCACCATGGAGGTGGCCGGGTGGGCCACATGGGGCCCACCTAGGCCGGCGCACCAGCTGGTGGTGCGGCTGGTGTGGGAATAGTCCCACACCGCCAAGCCACCAAGCCTGACATCCTCCCTCCTCCTTTAAATAGGGGTGCACCCATGCCTTGAAATTCATCCCAGAAATTCCTCTCTCTCACACACACACCTTCAGACGTGACTCCGCAATTGGGGTTGCGCTTAGGTCGAGGTTTTCTCCACCATACGCACTCCGTCGTGCTGCTGGTCTTCTTCAGTCCAAGTCTTCTGCTTCCGCTGCTTTGCTAGATCGGAGCCTGGAGGTCGTCGTCTACACCGTACGTGTGTAGAGCTACGAGGTGCTGCACGTGCGGCACTTGGAGGAGTTCGTCTTCATGACTTTGAGGTTGGCTACGTCGGCTTCATTGACAACGCTTGTGTGGGAGCGTAATCCCGCTTTTCGGTCTACAAGGGTATGTACATCGATCTCCTCCGTTACGGTATATCTACATAGTAATAGATTCTAGCTAGTTTAAGGTTATCGTTGTTAGGAATTTTTGTTTTCTGCCTACGATCCCCTTCATAGTAAGGGTAGACTTGGTCATTAGAGGGCTCATCCACTCCTCAGTCAAAACAAGTAGGAGGATTAGAGCTTCAAGCCTCGTTCGAAGAGTTTGAGTTTTCGATCAGAGTGGGTGGGATTTTGACTTCGTCCCCGACAAGCCTCGTTCAGTCCGAGGTTCATGCTCAAACCTTTTGACGCTCTCCTAAAGTAGAATTAAGCCGCTCCAACGATTCATTGATGTGTCAAGGCGACCTCTGTGTTAAGGATGATGTACACACACCTAACCGAACCATGTTGTTGAAATTGAACAACGGTTGATTAGGGGGTGTCTCGAGTAACGTGGTTGAGTAGCTGAAAGTGCATGTTGTCCCCATGCGTGGTTTTGGTAATTAATGACAATTCTTATGGACTAATGTTTGCATTGAGATATTCTTATAGATCTTGTCCATGGGAAAAAATTGGAGTTCATGTGTTGGACTCTAGAAGATTACATGATGATCAATGTGAAGGGGTTCACAGCAGAAAACAATAATTTTTCTAACTAGCGTACACCAAAACTAAACCAAGGATCTATCTATTAGTAATGCGATAACGGAGGAGATACGATAACATACCCTTGTAGACCGATTAGCGGGAATTACGCTCCCGCACAAGCGTTGTCGAAGTAGACGACGTAGCCGACCTCGAGGTCGCGAAGAACTTGACGCGGCAAAGATGAAGATGGCACGATGATGACGCCCCGGCGCCCCAAGTGTGGCGCCTCCGAGTACTCGCACACGTGCAGAGCTTGACGATGACTCCCGGGCTCTCCGATCCAGCCGAGATAGCGAAAGCAGAACTTTTGGGTGGAATCCCGCAGCACGACGGCGTATTGCGGTATAGATTTCTCACGCGCGCGCAGTCCTGCAAGGTACCACGCACTACGGGAGGTGGAGAGAGAGAGAGGAGGCGGGCAGAGGGAGCACCTCGGCCGGCATATAAAATTAATTATATTTTTTGTGTGTTTAATCCAATTAATATGCCTCTCTATTTATTAGGGGAGAGGGAGTGCATCTCTCCTTAGCTCCCCCATATGGGACTAAACAAAAGGAGAGGGAGGGGGGTGGTGCGCCGGCCACCTTGGCCGTGGTGGCCTTGGGCCCCATGCGCCTGGCCCACCCACCTTCCTCCTAGGTGGTGCGGCCCCACATGGGCCATCCCTTTGGGGTTTGGCCCATTTAGGTGGGCTGCCCATATTTTTCCTTTTATTTAATATTAAATTAATATTTAAATATATATAATTCATTAATTAATGTATTTGCATATTATTTAATCTCCCGTGACTCCGTAACAACTTCCGGTCCACTCCGAACTTCCTTCGGTCTTCCCCGAAACCCTTCCGATTCCACCGGAACCTTTTCGGTTCATTTTCTCTCTCTATTTCTATTATTCCGATAATTCCAAACGATCTCCAAGCGTCGTCAAGACCTTAAGTGTGTTACCCTACGGTTCGAGAATACTTCAGACATGGTCGAGACCCCTTGCTCGCCAATGACCATCAGGGAGACCTGGATGGCTATGACGGTCCCTATGCATTCCACGAATATCGTCGTTGAACCATTAACATGATATTTATTCCTTTTGTTCCTTCGATACTACCCTTGTCCGAGATACGATCGTGAACATCCTATGCTTTGTTTTATCTCATTACCGATAAGGGCTACTTAACTCGTTCTGTGATATTACATCTCCATGACCTAGTCATACGCTGCGCAGCTTTATAGATGTAATCCCACCGAGTGGACCCAGAGTATCTTTCCATCACACGGACGAACAAATCCCGCTCTTGATCCATACGCGTCAACGTACCCTTTTGGAATACCCAAGATACACCTTTTTAGTCACCCATTTATGGACTGACGACTGATGCACTCAAAGTACCCTCCGGAGGCAGCAATTAATAAGATCTCATGGTCTGAGGAATAAGCTACCATATTACTTTCCTATTGCATCAATAAACTATGTGACACGATCCTTCTGCAATACTTTGGTGGGTATGTCCATCATTTTATTCCACTAATAAAATGACCTCATTATCAATTATATAAATATCCATGATCAGGAATTCTCGATCATCAGTTGACTAATGAACCAATTTAAATATAGAGGCTAACTAGGGACCCTGATTTGTTTACATACCACACGTGTATTAATAATTCCGATTAATACAGTTATAGCATGGTATAAAACTTATTATAAACTTAATGAGATAATACGATAAATACTTAATATTTATTTGCCTCTAGCGCATATCTCTTTCAGTCTCCCACTTGCACTACAGTACAAATAAACTAGTTGCATTTCATTATTAATCATAACATCTTATCTTATAAGCATTTTATGACGATGCCTGCTTGTGGAAGAGTTTTCCTTTAGCGACTTGTACCATACAGTACCATATGTTCTTTGCGATTCATTGACATCACCTTGTTTGATATCATCCTGTTATCTTGATAACGTATATATACATATTTGGTGACCAAGTGAGACTTTTCTTTCCCTGCGCTTACTCTGATTCTTAATCAGCCAAGTATACCAGGAAAGCACTTAGTTAGAGAACACATTTTCTCAACCAATCATAATATGTATAATTTTGCAGTGTCTATACACCTTTTATACCTATGTAGAGTTTGACATTCTATTGTCAGCCTAGTGTCTTAATAACGCCTCCTACGACTTTCGATTTTCAGTCATCCAGATTAGTCATTACCACAACATTAGTTGGTTTTACTATTCTCCATAAATTCAAAATTTATAGATTCCAAATTTATCCTCAGTTTCCATTAAACAATGAAGGATATACTTTACTTACAGTGAATTCCAAAATTCACCTCAGTACTTGTTCTTCTTACAAGAACACGGGTTATACTACGTCGAGCACATAATATGGTTTTATATGATGCCACCTATTATAGCAGTATAAAGGGCAACATATCTTATAACCACTATTATCGTGTAGAAATCCACTAAATGTTTTAACTAGATTTCCAAGGACCTTTCCTTGGTTTTATTCTATCCTGGCCTTTTAGAATTTAATCTAAGGAAAAACATCTCGACTTTTATTTAAACTTCCTGGTCTATCTAAATAGACACCAACGTTTAAATCATTCACAACTTCATCATAATTCCATAATTACTTCTAATTGATTCTACTAGTACCTCCATTATATTTTATTTTCATATAAGGATATGATTAAGCTCCCACTCAAAATGTTAATCTCATTGAATTTTATGAAGCTTACCAAGCTCCACTCAAAAATATGTCATTTACACATTTAAATTTGGCAAGCTCATTCGACTCCCACTTAAATTATTCAAACATAATTTCTTTCGATATTTTGGTCAATACAAAATCATTGATCATTTTTCAATTCAAAAATTCAAGATACGATGTATTAGTATTCTGCCAATACAAATCCAACAGACTCAAGCATATCTACATTTATGTAGTCACCCCTTTTGATTTTGTCCAAGACATTCTTCATGACAAAATTAGTTTTATGTCCCTTTCAAAGTTTCATTCCTTTTATATAACCTTTTATACAAAAGATTAGGTAATCTTATTTACTTAATAAGATTCAAGTAACATTTACCATTATAATCTTGAATGTATCTCGGGATTTATGACTCTTAGTCATTATTCATATTTGGTATTGATACGTCAAAACGTATCTACTTTCCCGAACACTTTTGCTATTGTTTTACCTCTAACTTGTGTGTTTTGAATACAACTAATGCGGACTAAGCAGAATTGCCCTGGTGTCTTGTTTTTGTGCAGAAAGTCAACTTTCGGGAAAAACACCAGAAAAGATCGCAAACCTCCTATTTTACCAGAAGACTCACGGAGCCAGAAGGGGAGCAGAGATGGGCCACGAGTGGCCCAAACCACAGGGCGGCGCGGCCAAGGGGCCCACCGCGCCAGCCACTGAGGAGGGCGACTCGGCACCTCCCCGAGCCCCCTTTCGACTACTTAACCCTCTCTGACCTAAAACGCGAGGGGGTCGTCCACTTCATCCAGAAACATCACCGTACGCCGCCGCCATCGCGAAACCTATTTCGGGGACCAGAAACTCCGTTCTGGCACTCCGCCGGGACGGGGAATTGGAGGAGATCATCGCCATCATCATCACCGACGCTTCTCCATCGACCATCCATGTTTCCCCCATCCATGTGTGAGTAATTCCCTGCTGTAGGCTGAGGGGGATGGTAGGGATTGGATGAGATTGTTCATGTAATAAGTTATAAGATCATTAGGGCATGGTGCCTAGTATCCGTTGTTAGTACTTATTGATGTTGTTGCAACTTGTTGAGCTTAATGCTTGTCACTAGGGCCCGAGTGCCATGATTTCAGATCTGAACATGTTATTGTTTCATAATGATATGCACTGTTTATTGATCATACCTGCAAGTTGTATACACATATTGTTGTCCGGAACCCGAGGTCCCAAAGTGACAATAATTGGGACAGCCGAGGGGAATGGCTGCGATGTGAGGATCACATGTGTTCACGGCGTGTTAATGCTTTGCTCCGGTACTTTATTAAAAGGAGTACCTTAATTACCAGTAGATTCCCTTGAGGCCCGGCTGCCACCGGCTGGTAGGACAGAAGATGTTGTACAAGTTTCTCATTGCGAGCACGTACGACTATATACGGAACACATGCCTATGTTTACTTAGTACTTGGATGCTTTATCATTATTATCTGCAATGCCTATGTCTTGATTATTATATGAGCTATCTTATCCATGCAGCGCCCGTTCATCCATCCCTATGCCTACAGTGTTTTAATCCTACTGTTTACTGCAATCACTACTGCTGTATTATTACTGCTGCTATTATTTCACCGCTACTACTGCTATAAAACTGTTGCTACTGATAATCTGTGTCGAGCAAGACTATTCACAGGTGCAGCTGAATTGACAACTCCGCTGTTAAGGCTCTCAAGTATTCTTTGGCTCCCCTTGTGTCGAATCAATAAATTGGGTTTTACTTCCCTCGAAGACTGTTGCGATCCCCTATACTTGTGGGTCATCAAGACTATTTTCTGGCGCCGTTGCCGGGGAGCATAGCTTTATTTGTGAGTTCACTTGTGATCTATATTGCTCGCTGAAATTTATTCATCATGGGTAAAGCTCGTGATGAGAGGGTCCGTGTATTGCCATCCACTACAAGAAAAGGTACGACACTTAGTACCTCTGCTGCTCTTGACTCACCATCTGTATTGAGTCAACTTGTTACACCACCACAATCTTCACGTGTTGGTACTACTGCTGAATCTGAAATTGCCTCTGATAATATTGATGATGCTTCTACTGTGATTGATGAGATATTTCATTAGGTCCACTTTTAGATGCTGCTATTGCTAGTCTAAACAACTTGAAAATACTAGAACACCTAATGGAAGTCCTACTACTCCTGTTTATTCACCTGAGTTAAGGGATTATACTTGTGATGATGATCCTGATGAAACTTATGTGGAACTTGATGATGATTTTATTGATAAATGTAATGCTACTACTGGTGCAAGTAATATGAGAAATTTTCTTGCACAACATGCTGTTAAATACAAGTTGTCACCTGATCCTAAGTTTGCCACTTCTCCTATAAACATTAAAGATAAGGATTATGATTTTTCTCTTGATTTATCTCATATATCTATTGTTGAGAAAACTCCTTTTTGTGGCACTAAGAGTGAAAGTGCTGTAGAGCACATGAATGAGCTCTCTACTTTGAGTGGCTTATTTTCTGATGATATTAAGAAGCGTAGCTATTTTGTTGCTAAGATTTTTCCTTTCTCATTAAAAGATGATGCTAAAGCTTGGTATAACAACTTGTCTCCTGGTTCTATTACTAGTCCTACTGGTTTGCTTGATGTTTTCTTTCAGAAATATTTCCCTGCTAGTGCTCAACATGATGCTTTGCAGAGAATTTATAACTTTGACCAGGAAGATGAAGAGAAACTTCCAGAGGCATGGACAAGGTTTTGCTCTCTTATCAGAGCTCGGCCTGGACATGATTTGGAAAAGCATGATCTACTTGATATATTTTACAGTGGACTAACTATTGAATCTAGAGCATATCTGGATAGTTGTGCTAGTTGTGTTTTCAGGAAAAGAACCCCTGAAGAAGCTGAAGAATTATTGGCTAAAATCAGCCAGAATTATGATGATTGGACTCTACCTGCGCCGACCCCCACACCTACACCGACACCAATATCAAAGAAGAGGGGAGGTATGATTGAATTGAATGATGAAACAATGAGGGAGGCCAAGAAGACTCTCATTGAGAAGGGTATTAAATCTGAAGATGTGAAGAACCTTCCACCTATTGAAGATTTGTGTAAGCCAATTCCTCATCCATCCATAATTGAGGTTCACTCTCTCCACAGGTTCGATGAAGGAGATATTCCCTACTCTAAACCACCTGATCAATGCTTAGATGAATTTGATAATTATGTTATTAAGCAAGATAATTTTAATATGAGAGTAGAGAATCATTTGCATGAAAACTCTCAAGCTATTAGTAAGTTGCATGATATTGTGGAGAGAACCTCCAATGATGTTAAGATGCTTATTAAACATTTCCATATGGTTCAAACTCAAATTGATCAACTCACTAAAGTGCAACAAGACATGTTAGCCAATGCTTCTAAAGAAAAATTAAAACCTGTCTATGTTAGCACTAGAAGTGGAGCTCATACTCAGGATCCTTTATATCCTGAGGGACACCCTAAAAGAATTGAACAAGATTCTCAACTAGCTGAAAATCCAGTTTCTCCTTCTAAGAAAAAGAAGAAGAAGAAACATAAAAATGTTGTAGAATCCTCTGAAACTGTTAATGATCCTAATAGTATATCTATCTCTGATGCTGAAACTGAAAGTGGTAATGAACTTGATAGTGATAAGGATAAAAATGATGCTCTTGATAAAGAAGTTAGTGAAAAGGAACCTGAAAAGCATACTAAAAACACAAAGTACACTAAGGAAGACTTCATTGCTAAGAAACATGGTAATGAAAGGGAACCTTGGGTTCAAAAGCAAATGCCTTTTCCAACTAAGAAACTAAAATCAAAGGAAGAAGAACATTATAATAAATTTTGTGAATGGATGAAACCCTTGTTCTTGCAAATTCCTTTGACTGATGCTATTAAATTGCCTCCTTACTCAAAGTATATGAAAGATATTGTTTCTAACAAGAGGAAAATTCCTAATGAGGAAATTTCTACTATGCTTGCTAATTATTCTTTCAATGGCAAGGTTCCTAAGAAGCTTGGAGATCCAGGTATACCAACCATCCCTTGCTCCATCAAGAATAATTATGTTAGAACTGCTTTATGTGATTTGGGAGCAGGAGTTAGTGTTATGCCTTTTTCTCTCTATAAGAGACTCTATCTTGATAAATTGATACCTACTGATATATCTTTGCAAATGGCTGATAAATCTACTGCTGTTCCTGTTGGCATTTGTGAGGATGTCCCTGTTCAAGTGGCTAACAATTGTTTAATTTTGACTGATTTTGTTGTTCTTGAAATGCCTGAAGATGATAATATGTCTATTATTCTTGGAAGACCTTTTCTAAATACTGCAGGTGCTGTTATTGATTGCAATAAAGGAAAAGTAACTTTCAATGTTAATGATAAAGAACATACTGTTTATTTCCCCAAGAAAGTTGACAAGATTTATGGAGTCAATACCATCTCCAATTTTAAAACTATCAAAGTGGGAAGTATTGATTGCCCTATATATGATCATCAAGAAGGATATCAAAACATTATGATTGGATCCATATCAATACAATACAAGGTAACATGAGTGTTTCATGATGTTTAAATCATTTGTGTCATGTAAATTTATTTGGTGCCAAGACTTGATCAACCTTGTTATCAAATGTATTTGCATACATGAAAGAGCTAAACAGCATTTCTTTCTTCAACTTTGTTTTACCTCCTGTAGTGATAATTAGGTTGCAAAAGTTTAGTTGTTTTGAATTTTAAAAATAATTTTTCTGCCCAAGTTTTATTAATTTAAATATCCAGATTTCATGCAAATTGAAAGTTTTCAAAACTCTGTAAAAATTATACCATTGGTCCTATTTTTCAAAGAGCATCGTGGGAGTGCCTGGTGCTGACCAAGGGGACCCACCATGGGGTCAAACCACATGGTGGCGCGGCTGCCCCTTGGCCGCGCCAGCCACTGAGGTGGGGCACCCTTGGCCCTCCAAGTTCCCCCACCTACCACTTCTTCCTCTTGCATCACTCAGCTCGTTTTTCTCTCTCACACTCGAGTTTTTGCTGTTCTTCCTCGCGATTTCGATCTCTTTGTTCAGCCCATCTCAGCTGCTGAGATTTGGGGCAATTGCTCTCAGGTATGTGACTCCTCCATGTATCCAAGTAGAATTTTGTTTAGTAAAGTATACCTTGAGTATTTTGCTGCTGTAGGTGACTTGTTAAGTGAGTATGCATGCTTGTTCTATGTTGATATAATCAGTTTTGATGCATGTTTAGTCCTCTAGCAAGTCCATATAGTAGTTCCCCTCATTTGTATGCTTCAAAATAATTTTTATGATATGTGTCAAAAATTTCAGAGGATGGAGGGAAATGAACACCAACTAAATCAATATGAATTGGTGGTTCCTGAGGTCATGGGGATCCATCGTGAAGAAGGAGTGTTCCCATCCTGCTATCCATGCTTGGAATTCATGAGAAGTTCGGGGATCTTGCGTGATTTTCGTACTCTTGTCTCTAATACAGGATTGAGTGATTTTGTAGAGGGAGAACCCTACCAATATGCAAAGCTAACTGTGTCTGTGGTGCAGGACTTTAGATTTGATTGGTCTTCACCTAACCCTATGGTTCACTATAAAATTTACAACAAAAGTGTCCACTTGCCTTTTGATGCTTTTTGTGCAGCAATTAGGGTGCCGCAATGGGGATCACGAGGGAAGATACATGGGCAACCCAAGCATTTGACGGACCTATACGAGGTAATATGTCAAGGAAGAACCTACTCAGATGAAAGTGGTAAAATTCGAAGTATTCAATTTCCATGCATTCGATATTTTGCTTACTTCATCACGAGGTGTGTACTTGCTAGGAAGACTGCAAATAAATTATCCATTCCTGATTTAGCTTTCCTAGCAGCAGCCTTGCAACATGATAAGAGTTATAATTTGGGTGCCTTGATAGCTTTCGCATTGCTGCCAATCGCGAGAAAGGTGGATTTTGTGGAGGACTCATTGCTTCTCGTTTATTAGCTATGCATGGTGTAGTAGCTCTCCCTAATGATTTGCAGCTTTCTTTAGAGAGGCTCGATTTTGCTTCCATGGGGAGGCATGGCTTTGTTACTAGTTGGTCTACTTTGAATAATCTATCTTATGAGGTGCCTTTTGCCAAGAAGGTGAGGTGGAAAATGGTTAAATCTGAGCGAATAGTCGCTTTGCCTGCACCACGTTTGTTTGATCTTGGTTTCAGGAATGTTTGGTCAGTCACCGAGGATGAATTCGATGCATACTTGAGGGAACATGCCCTGCACACAGAGGATGATGGAGAATGGGCGGACGAGGACTCCACTCAGTTTTCCGGGACTGGGGGCTCGCGCCCCTATCCTGGGGATGCTGGACCCTCTGCCTCATCTTCCTCAGCGGAGCCGGATGTTGAGCACGCCCAGTATGACCCGCCGGCTTGGAGTTCCTACCCGCGTTATTATTAGCCTCCACTTAGGCCAAAAGCCTAAGCTTGGGGGGAGGTATATCGACATCTCACTCATTTACATATCATATCTTGTCGATACTTTGTATATCCATGTTGCAGTTTTCTTTCTTTCTTTCTTTTTAATTGTTTACCTTTTATTGCTGCATTCCAAAACACAAAAAGACCAAAAATATTTCTGTTGTTTCTCTTCATTTGTTTCTTTAAGTTTCAGTATTAGTTTGCTTAGTTTTAAAATTCGGTTTGTTATTCAAAAATCAAAAATATTTTGCTTTATTGTTTGTTTCTTTTTGCTCTTGTTTCAAAAACTCGAAAACCCAAAAATATTTGTTGTTTCTTTTTGGTTTTGTATAGTGTTTTCAGAGTTGGACAGCCATCCGTGACTCCGATGGAGCTTGGTTTTCATTCTTATCATTCGAAGCAACACAAGTGAAAAAGCAATAAGGATGATCTACAACAACTCGAGTTGGGGTGAGAGGCTGGTATGAACTCTATTTGTTTTCATTTTTGTACATATACTCATCTATGTGAGCATGCTTAGTTGGTTCATGTGAGGTATATGTCATTTAGTGGATGCTTAGTAGTTCTTGTTCTCTCATGATCGGTCCCAATTTATTAATAGTGGTAGCATGTTATGTTGATGTTTGCTTGCATTGTTCTATTCATAGAGGGTATGACATTGTGGTATCCTCCTCTGAATAATTCATTCGAATTGACTTGGCACATGCATTATGACTGAAAAACAAAAGTCAATTAAGCCTTGATGATTTATTTTGACTCAGAGTTCTTGTATCACTTTTATGCTCAATTAATTTCATTTTGTCGCAAGCATGATTATGACGGTTATTGCTCTCTTGATTGTCGCTTCCCAGTCTATTGCTAGCCTTCACTTGTACTGAGCGGGAATGCTGCTCGTGCTTCCAAAACCATGAAAACCAAGTTATTCCAAAGTGTCCACCATAAATACCTATGCATGGCATTTCGAACCATTCAAGTAAATTTTCATGTGCTACCTTTAAAACCTTCAAAGTACTTCTCAATTTGTGTCAATGTTTTATAGCTCATGAGGAAGTATGTGGTGTTTTATCTTTCAATCTTGTCATTCAGACTTTCACCAATGGACTAGTGGCATATACATCCGCTTATCCAATAATTTTGCAAAAAGAGCTGGCAACGGGGTGCCCAGTCCCAATTAATTATAACTTTCATCAATAATTCTCTTCACATGTTTTGCCCTGATTTATCAGTAAGCAACTTAATTTGCAAATAGACACTCCTCCATGGTATGTGAATGTTGGAAGGCACCCGAGGATTCGGTTAGCCATGGCTTGTGCAAGCAAAGGTTGGGGGGAGTGTCACCCATAATGAAACTAAAATACATGTGTAAACAAAAGAGAAGAGGGATGATCTACCTTGCTGGTAGAAATAACATCCTTCATGGGAGCCGCTCTTGAAAGTCTGGTTGACAAGGGGGTTAGAGTACCCACTACCATTCGTTGACAACAACAAACACTTCCCAAAACAATTTTGCTTCTGTTTTAAAAATAAAAAGCTCTAGCACATGATAATCCCTGCTTCCCTCTGCGAAGGGCCAATCTTTTACTTTCATGTTGAGTCACCATCCTTTCTTTGAGCACTTTCTCGAGAGCATAGTTGTCATTCTTAGTGTAATGTGCTTGTCCCAGAATGTGGTTAACTGTGATATAACTTTGATGCTTTTATCTTTGATATCTTTGATTCTAGTCTTCCCATGAACTTCAGAGGTGCCTGGGCATTTATGTTTTGCTGTACAAAAACGGGCAAGCGAGATACCATCTTATCATATCCTATTATGAGCATTACAATCTTGTGAATTAATATGTTTCATGTTTGTCGCTATTAGTATGTTGGTATCTTTTCATAGTTTACATGCCTATTGAGTGACATTATTTGCATTTGCCTCATCTTGAATTGCCTAAGCATTTGTTCATATAGTGAGAATATATGCATCATATGAAGCAAATGTGTTCGTGAAAGTCTTTTATCGCACTCAGTTGTTAACTGAATTGCTTGAGGACAAGCAATAAGCTAAGCTTGGGGGGAGTTGATACGTCCAAAACGTATCTACTTTCCCGAACACTTTTGCTATTGTTTTACCTCTAACTTGTGTGTTTTGAATACAACTAATGCGGACTAACGCTGTTTTCAGCAGAATTGCCCTGGTGTCTTGTTTTTGTGCAGAAAGTCAACTTTCGGGAAAAACACCAGAAAAGATCGCAAACCTCCTATTTTACCAGAAGACTCACGGAGCCAGAAGGGGAGCAGAGATGGGCCACGAGTGGCCCAAACCACAGGGCGGCGCGGCCAAGGGGCCCACCGCGCCAGCCACTGAGGAGGGCGACTCGGCACCTCCCCGAGTCCCCCTTTCGACTACTTAACCCTCTCTGACCTAAAACGCGAGGGGGTCGTCCACTTCATCCAGAAACATCACCGTACGCCGCCGCCATCGCGAAACCTATTTCGGGGACCAGAAACTCCGTTCTGGCACTCCGCCGGGACGGGGAATTGGAGGAGATCATCGCCATCATCATCACCGACGCTTCTCCATCGACCATCCATGTTTCCCCCATCCATGTGTGAGTAATTCCCTGCTGTAGGCTGAGGGGGATGGTAGGGATTGGATGAGATTGTTCATGTAATAAGTTATAAGATCATTAGGGCATGGTGCCTAGTATCCGTTGTTAGTACTTATTGATGTTGTTGCAACTTGTTGAGCTTAATGCTTGTCACTAGGGCCCGAGTGCCATGATTTCAGATCTGAACATGTTATTGTTTCATAATGATATGCACTGTTTATTGATCATACCTGCAAGTTGTATACACATATTGTTGTCCGGAACCCGAGGTCCCAAAGTGACAATAATTGGGACAGCCGAGGGGAATGGCTGCGATGTGAGGATCACATGTGTTCACGGCGTGTTAATGCTTTGCTCCGGTACTTTATTAAAAGGAGTACCTTAATTACCAGTAGATTCCCTTGAGGCCCGGCTGCCACCGGCTGGTAGGACAGAAGATGTTGTACAAGTTTCTCATTGCGAGCACGTACGACTATATACGGAACACATGCCTATGTTTACTTAGTACTTGGATGCTTTATCATTATTATCTGCAATGCCTATGTCTTGATTATTATATGAGCTATCTTATCCATGCAGCGCCCGTTCATCCATCCCTATGCCTACAGTGTTTTAATCCTACTGTTTACTGCAATCACTACTGCTGTTATTACTTACTGCTGCTATTATTTCACCGCTACTACTGCTATAAAACTGTTGCTACTGATAATCTGTGTCGAGCAAGACTATTCACAGGTGCAGCTGAATTGACAACTCCGCTGTTAAGGCTCTCAAGTATTCTTTGGCTCCCCTTGTGTCGAATCAATAAATTGGGTTTTACTTCCCTCGAAGACTGTTGCGATCCCCTATACTTGTGGGTCATCAGGTATCACCTATTTTTTTGTAGTTCGTAGGTGCATCTTGTTCTGGTAACACGATCATTAAATTACGAATATTAATCTGTGTCCTGACAGAAGATATTCTTAATGCCTAACATCTTTATAAAAGCTTCTTATGAAACGTTATGATCTTTTATCATCCTTTTTCATTTCCATTAGTAGAGTTTTATTTCCGGAACATATTCCAACACGCTACTCCATACTTCATGGGAATAAGGTCAATTACCTTATCTAAGCTTTTACTTTATTTCATTAACCTTTCTTTGAAAAACTTATTTTTCGCAAATTACCAAGATAGCAACACATGTTTTGCTTTTATCGGTATTTGGTTTACGGAAGATATATCCATACCTATTATGAATATTCTACAAAGAACTATTCGTGTATAGTTTCATATTATCGTATAATCTTATAAACCACGACACTCAATATATTGTCGTTTACACGAAGTTTAGATGAAAAACCCTTATCTAAAGTGGATGTCTACTAATTCTAAGTAATATTTAAACCTTAAGAGATACTTTTAAGACCATACTTTATCTAAAATAGAGTATGATTATAATATTTATACATATCAACGTATTTGATGTATATTCAAGTATTATAATTTGTGGACCAAAATTCTCACAAGTCTTTATGCTAAAAACATAATTCAAAAATCACTGTCCCTCTTTGATCAAATCATGTGGACCCGATATCCACCTTTTCTCTAAAAAAATACCTTTTGATCGTATCAAACATTCTCAGATTAATGTTTCTTTTAGTAAATACGTTTATTCACTTAGAATCACATCAAAGGTTTTGAAATAACGATATTCACCACTCATTTAATTTAATAATCATCAAGTATGATTTCAATTAATTTCCCTCACATATTGACATATCAATATTTGGATATTTCTATCATCTTGTCTCATTAGACTCGGCACATGTGTGTTCAATAGATCGAAGTATCTAGAGATACATTATGATGCCAATATGACTAAAAATTCGGTGGTATTGTTTTGAAACAATATCTTTATTAAACTTTGGATATTTACTTTAGCATCCCTGATTTTATAAATGTCCAATGTGCCATCATCGAGATTATTATGCGAATAAACTTATTTGCAACCAAAATGTGATCATAAGAAGAACTTATTCATAATAAAAAACAACTAGCTTGTTCCATTACATATATGAATAACTGTTTTGCAAGGTGCAAAACACACAAATTAAAATCACACTCAAAACGATTACAAAATCACTTATTCAAAACTACTAATCCAATATGATAACTATAGAAGGTGAACGTCATTGGCCATCAACTGTCTTGTTCGCCATCACTTGCGCACCATGACATTATTTCTCGCAGCCGTCTTGTAATAATCAGGTCATGTTTTCATAAAACGGAATAAGCATCAAATACTTTTCAACAAGAGTCTCAAAAAATAATACATTTATAATTTTGTATATCTAATATACCTGTTCCGTCAAAGTTTTGTCCTTCGATGGGTTCTACCTTCACGGTTCTGAACTGGCTCATGAATTCAAGGAGAGTGAGTGAATCACCCTTTACAACATAGCCACGGACATGGTTTTTATAGCTGGGAGGTAGTGAACGCAACACATCAGCTATCGCAAAGGCATCCGCCATCCAGTAGTCATAGACATATGTGAGACTCAAGAATATGTCGTACATCTTTCCTAAATGAGTTTCCAAGCAGGTGTGTTCTTCCATCTGAAGTGAAAGAAACTTATCCAGCTGCTCAAATTGCTCAAGTTTCATCTGATCCATGAAACCTGTTTTGAGTGCATCTATCATCACATAAGGTTCCATGTGTCGAAACTGTGCTATCAACTCAGGCTCCATGCTAACATACATTGTGCATTGGACTCTTATGAAAATGTCACGACGCTGATGAAAATCCTCATCTTCTTCTTCACTTGCGGAATCTCCTGGCTTATCTCCTAATGGTTCCTCTATTATATAGATTATATTATTGTACTTGAGGATATCCCTCAAATTTTCGTACCAGTAAATGAAGTTGGACCCATCAGTCAAGAGTCCCGTCTTTTAAGGAAAGGACCAAAATCAAAATTGTCACTGGGGTAAAACACCATCTACAGAGATAATCGCAAAGAGAATAAGGCTAAGTTTATGAAAATATGAGCTTAGTTTATAATCAAATTATCAAACATACTCCACTAAGATTATCATCCCTAAAATCATCTTAGCGATTACACGACCCCAATTCACTATACCACCCTCGATCATCACAGCCGTCGGCACAGCTTCAAAGGTGGACATCGAAATGTCGATCACAACATTCATGTGACTCATGCTCGATCTTTCGATCTTCCCGTGTTCTGAGACTATGTCTGTACATACTAGGCTCGCCAATCAAACCTTGGTGTATCTGCGTGTGCAACATGGCTTACACCCACTGTATGCGAACGACGAAATGTCTGACACCCGCACATCACGGTATGCCTCATGACGTAGAACTTTCTTGGTGGTGCACACTAAGGGAGAACATAATTTTGGTATTTAAGGGATCATCCTATTTAGTGCTACCGTCGTATATCTAATATATAAGCAATCAATAGGACATACACACAACAATGCAATATCAAATAATGTAATGAAGTGCTATATGACATGGCCATGCGCCTTGGTCTCCATGGCGCGCCCCGACATGGCTCCGAGTCTACGGCGCCTCCTTTTGCCTCCGATAGTTTGAACAATTCATATTACTTACCATAACCATGTCATATATAAAACCTTTCTGCAAAACAAAGTTAGACGCTTCTACTTTATCTTTGCAAATTTTACGCGGCTTCTAGGGTTTTCGTAGAAGAACTGTTTCTACTTACGAACTTATAACCACAACACTGATCAAATCATTGACTATTTCATATCCCTTTCGGGCCCTCCATTGAAAATGCTAAGCCATCTAAAGAGAGAGAGACAGGCACCCACCAGCCGCATATATGGTACAAGCCATATGTCAGTTGCGGAACCAGTCTCGCGTAAGCGTACGCGTAAGGTAGGTCCGGGCAGCTTCATCAACTCAATGCCGATGACATTAGCAAGTGCACACTAGAGGGTAGCAATTATAAGATCAATGCCCATATTCAACATGTGTTCTAACTGTATCAGCAAAACTACGCATAGATCGGCTCTGATACCACTGACGGGGTTCGCAGCCGAAAACAATAATTTTTCTAACTAGCGTACGCAAAAACTAAGCCAAGGCTCTATCTATTAGTAATGCGATAACCGAGGAGATATCGATAACATACCCTTGTAGACCGATTAGCGGGAATTACGCTCCCACAGAAGCGTTGTCAAAGTAGACGATTTAGCCGACCTCGAGGTCGCGAAGAACTTGGCGCGACGAAGATGAAGATGGCGCGACGATGATGCCCCGGCGCCCCAAGTGTGGTGCCTCGAGTACTCGCACACGTGCGGAGCTTGACGACGACTCCGGGCTCTCCGATCCAGCCGAGATAGCGGAAGCAGAACTTTTGGGTGGAATCCCGCATCACGATGGCATACTGCGGTATAGATTTCTCACGCGCGCAGTCCTTCAAGGGACCACGCACTACGGGAGGTGGAGAGAGAGAGAGAGATGAGGCGGGCGGAGGGAGCACCTCGGCCGGCATACAAAATTAATTGTATTTTCTGTGTGTTTAATCCAATTAATATGCCTCTCTATTTATTAGGGGAGAGGGAGTGCATCTCTCCTTAGCTCCCCCATGTGGAACTAAACAAAAGGAGAGGGAGGGGGGTGGTGCGCCGGCCACCCTGGCCATGGTGGCCATGGCCCCATGCGCCTGGCCCACCCGCCCCTCCTCCTAGGTGGTGCGACCCCACATGGGCCATCCTTTGGGGTTTGGCCCATTTAGGTGGGCTGCCCATATTTTTCCTTTTATTTAATATTAAATTAATATTTAAATATATATAATTCATTAATTAATATATTTGCATATTATTTAATCTCCCGTGACTCCGTAACAACTTCCGGACCACTCCGAACTTCCTTCGGTCTTCCCCGAAACCCTTCCGATTCCACCGGAACCTTTTCGGTTCATTTTCTCTCTCTATTTCTATTATTCCGATAATTCCAAAACGATCTCCAAGCGTCGTCAAACCTTAAGTGTGTTACCCTACGGTTCGAGAATACTTCAGACATGGTCGAGTCCCCTCGCTCGCCAATGACCGTCAAGGAGACCTGGATGGCTATGACGGTCCCTGTGCATTCCACGAATATCATCGTTGAACCATTAACATGATATTTATTCCTTTTGTTCCTTCGATACTACCCTTGTCCGAGATATGATCGTGAACATCCTATGCTTTGTTTTATCTCGTTACCGACAAGGGCTACTTAACTCGTTCTTTGATATTACATCTCCATGACCTAGTCATACGCTGCGCAGCTTTATAGATGTAATCTCACCGAGTGGGCCCAGAGTATCTTTCCATCACACGGACGAACAAATCCCGCTCTTGATCCATACACCTCAACGTACCCTTTTGGAATACCCAAAATACACCTTTTTAGTCACCCATTTATGGACTGACGACTGATGCACTCAAAGTACCCTCCGGAGGCAGCAATTATACGATCTCATGGTCTGAGGAATAAGCTACCATATTACTTTCCTATTGCATCAATGAACTATGTGACACGATCCTTCTGCAATACTTTGGTGGGTATGTCCATCATTTTATTCCACTAATAAAATGACCTCGTTATCAACTATATAAATATCCATGATCGGGAATTCTCGATCATCAGTTGACTAATGAACCAGTTTATATACAGAGGCTAACTAGGGACTCTAGTTTGTTTACATACTACACGTGTATTAATAATTCCGATTAATACAGTTATAGCATGGCATAAAACTTATTATAAACTTAATGGGATAATGTGATAAATACTTAATATTTATTTGCCTCTAGGGCATATCTCCTTCACAATGATCTATTCAAAGGTTAATATGAAGAATGGTCATGTGTGGAGAGCCGAGCTTATTGCAAGTGTGGCTTGGAAAATAAGATTGAGTGAACATTCATGATTATCTCCAAGCCATCATATATATTAAGAGAAGAAGATGAGAAGTGCAAGTTCAATATGATCCATCTCGGAAGATATCATTTGATTGAAGATTGCAATGGGTACATGAAGACGGAGCTAAGTGAGACTCTCCCATAATGGAGTATGGGAGAGTATGTGGAGAAGTCTTCATCAAGCATGTGCAGGCAAGCACGATCAAGAAAGGTGTTCGAACTTGGGAGTGTCAAGATCGTCATCGTCTAGCTGAAGTGGAATGCTCAAGGCGAAGGTATGATCTTGATATGTTTTCTTTTGTACCGGTCTCGTGCTTCTGGGGAGACCGGGTTATAGGATCGATAGCCGTACTATCAAGAGGGGCTCTCGAGTGAGTAACTTGATCGCATCTTTATGGAGAGCTCAAACCTTTGCATACTTGGCATATCATCTTTCTTGGTTCTTATTTGGCTTTTATCAATGAGAATTTAGAGCTTGTGTTCATCTCCATATCAATCTCTAGTTCATCAAAACGGATTTCATATGAATATCTTGTTGCGTTTTTTATGTTGGAAGTTTTACCAGTTTGTCTTTTCTAAGAGAGGTCAAACTCTCTTCCTTTGGTTTCTCGTCACATGTTGGACTATGATGTTTCTCTGCATAATCATGTAGAGCTCATTGTTGTGATTCCAATGAGCCAAAGATCATAAAAAACGGAGTCCGGATCCAAAAGTTATTGCCGTTTTGGTGTTTGGTGTTAGTGATGTTTTCTAGAGGCGGTAGTACTGCCCGCGGTACCACCCGTGGTACTGCCGGTGCAACCCGAAGCCCGTTTTTAGCGGTACCAGGGGCGGTAGTACCGCTCCCTGGAGCATGTTTGCAGCCTGTTTTCTTGTCCTGACTTCCCAGGGGGGTAGTACCGCTGGGTTGTAGCGGTAGAACCGCCCCGGCGTGAATCTGCACCCAACGGTTGGATCGTTGGGTGACCTATTTAAGGGGCCTTCTTCCCCAATGGTTTCCCAACCTTTTGAGCAAGTTTTGACCTCCATTGTTGACCTCCAAAAGTTTGCTATCTCTCAATCCCTGTCATAATTCTTGCATATCTTTGAGGGAAAAGTGAGAGGAGATCTAGATCTATATTTTCACCAATCCATCTCTCCTCTAAGTGAGGGGAAGTCTCTTGATCCAGATCTTGGAGTTCCATTTGTTGAGTTCTTCTTTGTTTTTCCTCTCTTCTCCCCACAAGCATTAGTTGCTTTTGGTGGGATTTGGGAATGAAGGACTTGAGCACTTGTTGTGTTCTTGCCATTGCATTTGGTGCATCGGTTTGTGCTCTTCACGAGGATTCGTGAAAGTTGAAAGTTTGTGAGCTTGTTACTCTTGGGTCATTCGACCCTAGACGGTTTGTGGTGTTCTTGGGAGCCTCCAACTTAGTTGTGGGTGTGTGTCCCAAGATTGTTGTAAAGGCTCCAAATTCTGCCTTGAAGGATTCCGATAGTGGAAGGTGAACCAAGCCATTGGGTGAGGTTCATCGGAGAATACGGTGAGGCCATTTGTGGCGTTGAGTAAGCTGTTGGGGCGAAGCTCACACCCCTCCAACGAGACGTTCTCCCTCAAAAGGAGGAACTCAGGAATACATCATCGTCTCCGCGTGCCTCGGTTATCTTTATACCCGAGCTCTTTACTTATGCAAGTGGACGGTAGGATCCGAACGAACCTGAAGAGGACGTCGCCGGGAAGCATCGACGTCGAAGTACATTGCACCCCGAATACCCACACTATGGAGGAGACCAAAACCAGCTCCGCCACCCGCTACGAAGACTCCTCAAGTAACTCAGACGACGCCTCCAAGGAGTGAATGACGCCAAAGCGCCGCCGCTGGGTCCGACGAGCCGTACCTAGGGTTTCCCCTGTTTCTCAAGGAAGGAGCACGGTCTCCGGTCATGACGACGCCTTCAAGAAGGGGACGACACCCGTAGGTATCGCCGCCGTCAGCGTGAAGCGGGGATTTCTCCCTGACCTAACCGTCGCACCCACAAGGTCAAACGAGATAGCGGCAAAACGGAGACAGAGGCCCAACATCGCAGAGAGGCGATCCTTGTGGAGTCGTTGAAGAAGAAAAGGAAGTCGGCCACGCCGACCTCACAACAGCCACCAGCGGCCAAGTCGAGCAGAGAAGGCTCGACCTACCACGGCGCGGCCCCACCTCGAGTTGGCAACCGGGGGCATCCGGCGTGTCCACCATAAGCAGCTGTCGGGCAGCGACACGACCCGCGGCGGCAGGGCCGCACAAGCCCATCCGACCCGCAGAGATGCAGCATGATCCGCCGCCTAGCAGCAGCGTGGCTGCGCCACTCCACCGGGGCGCCGCCAAGCTCGCCACCTCGCTGGCCCTACCACGCCACCACCGTCGCCACGCTCCACTAGACCTCCGCAGCGCCAGCCCCGACGAGAATGCCTCCTCTCGGCGCGAGGACTCGACGTTGGGGCGCGCCCGTCCTGCCCTCTGTCTTTGATGGCCGGGCGCCACCACCGCCACCGGCTTGGGGATGACGAGGTTGGGGCCTTTTTTTTGCTAGGGTTTGGGTGGCCTCAAGAGTCGCTCGCGCGAGTGACCCGGGAGGCGTGGGGGGGGGGGGGGGGGGAGGAAGAAATCCACTTCGGCACATGGGAGTATAGGCTCGTGCCACCACCCGAAAAAACATTCGAAGATGTTATAAAATTCCGATTTTTTTGAAGCGTACATCTTGACAATATGTGTGTGCATGTCAAGTTCTGCGAAAAACCAATATTTTTTATGCCATGTGTAAATAAGACCAAAAACGTCTCGTTAAAAGCCTTTTGGAGCACCAAATTTTGTATTTTGTTCACGACGCAAAATATGTCAGTTCGCCGTGAACTGACTTTTTAAGTGCATATAATATCGCGATGTGCACGCGATTTTGTTTATCGTAGTATCTTGACTTTTTAAAATCGGTTCAAAACAAAATTTTAAAACCGGGAGCATAGCCAAAACGCCTCTCTCATGCTTCTCTTTGAATTTGCTCTCTTTCCTTCCACATATTGCTTGTGAGTTTGTCTAACATGATATTTGTGTTTATCACCTAGAACTCAATTTTTCGATAAAGGGAGCTTTATTACTTAAAAGGTTTAAGTATTACACCCAGCCTCTACATATGTAGAACTCAATTTGCTGATTTAGGATTCAAATTTAGAAATCTCCTATAGCCGCCACAATCAAATGCTGTTGCTTTTCAAATCAGCTTGTCCCTCTAATTGGAAACGAGCCCCTCCGTCTAGAGTCTAGACCCCTCCGTCTCGTTTAGGGTTCATTCCCACCACTACTGCTGGGTCTCGCCTCTCCCCTCCTCGACTTATCCCCATGGGCAAGTCCGGCGCCAGAAAGAAGAAGCCTTCGCCTTCCGCCGCCGCCGCCACCACCACCACCACCGCCAAATCGCCCCCGCCCGCAGCCGAGCAGAAGGCTCCGCCGTCCGCGCCCGCCGTAGCGAACGGGGCGGCGCAGCACCAGGTCCAGGTGGACCCGGGCGTGCTCCTGCGCCGCGCGCACGAGCTGAAGGAGGAGGGCAACCGCCTGTTCCAGTCGCGCGACTACCCCGGCGCGCTGCGGCAGTACGAGCTCGCCCTCCGCCTTGCCCCGCGCGGCCACCCCGACCGCGCCGTCTTCCACAGCAACCGCGCCGCCTGCCTCCTCCAGCTCCGCCCCGTCGACCACAAGGCCGTCGCCGAGGAGTGCTCCCTCGCGCTCCAGGCCGAGCCGCGCTTCCCGCGGGCTCTCCTCCGCCGCGCCCGCGCGCTCGAGGCGCTCGGCCGCTACGAGCTCGCGCTCGCCGACACCCTCGCGCTCCTCGCCCTCGACCCCGACCACCGCGACGCCGTCGACCTCGCCCACCGGCTCCGCTCCCGCATCTCCTCATCCTCCTCCTCCAACCCGGCCTCCGCTCCCTCCGCCCACGAATCCACCAGCCGCCCCTCCCCCGCCGCCCTTGGTGCCTCCGCCGTTGTAGCCGGCCTTGGCCCGTCCCTCCCTTCCCGCCCCTTCCCCAAGAAACAATCGCCTCCGTCGCCTCCTCCTCCGCAGCAGCAACCAGGTCCGGCGATGTCTAAATTTAATCCCTCGCCAGCGCCCAAGTTGGTGCCTTTCTCCAACTCCCCTTCATCTTCTGCCAAGGCTTCAATCGCTGATGTTTCCCAGAAGACTGTGCCAGCACTGTCAGTACCCTCATCCCAACCAGTGACGCGGACAGCGCTCATTGACAGGAAGGTTGTGACGAGATGGAGGCCTCTCAAGCTGGTGTACGGCCATGACATTAGGCTTGGGCAGATGCCGGAAAAATGCACCTTCCAGACGCTCCGGGAAGTTGTGTCGCAGCGGTTCCCATCATCCAAGGCGGTGCTGATGAAGTATAAAGATGCTGATGGGGATCTAGTTACCATCACTTGCACAGCAGAGCTCAGATTAGCCGAGGCATGTGGTGTTGACACTGATGTAACGGAAGGTGATAATAAGCTCCCTGTGTTGAGGCTGCACATTGTTGAAGTAAGCCCAGAGCAGGAGCCTCCTCCGCCAACAGAAGAGCTGAAGCTGGAGGAGGAGTTGTTGATTACCGGTGAAGATAGCTCTTCACAAACTTCTGCAGAAGTAACTAATGCTGAGGTGACAAAGCCAGATCTGGAGAACGGGTTGCTGAACAGGGCACTCTGACAGGGAAGAAAGATTGTGGCCATGCTGAGTGCAAGGAAGCTGAGATTGATGATTGGTTGCTTCAGTTTGCAGAGTTGTTCCGAAACCAGGTTGGGATTGATGCTGATGCACATCTGGACCTTCATGAACTGGGAATGGAGCTGTGTTCCGAAGCACTTGAGGAAACAGTGACCAGCGAGGAGGCCCAATCCCTTTTTGAGATGGCTGCAGCAAAATTCCAGGAGGTCGCTGCCTTGGCATTATTTAACTGGGGAAATGTGCATATGTGTGCAGCAAGGAAGCGCATCCCTCTTGATGAATCTTCTCCAAAGGAAATCATGTCTGCTCAGCTCCGCACAGCATATGATTGGGTGCGAGAGAGGTATGCTCTTGCAGGGCACAAGTACGAGGAGTCCCTGAAAATCAAGCAAGATTTCTATGAAGGGCTTCTTGCTTTAGGCCAGCAACACTTTGAGACTGCAAAGCTTCATTGGTCATTTGCATTGGCAGACAAGGTTGACCTGTCTACGTGGGATTCTTCAGAGACATTCAAGCTTTTTGATAGTGCTGAGGAGAAAATGAGGGCTGCAACAGAGATGTGGGAAAAAGTAGAAGAACAGCGAATGTTAGAGTTAAAAACACCTGGTGCGAGTGAGAAGGATGAGGTATTGAAAAAAAGAAGAAAACAGCACAGTGCTGATGGTCAAGGGGAGTTGACACCGGATGAGGCAGCTGAGCAGGCAGTGGTAATGAGGCAACAGATTCACCTATTCTGGGGCAATATGCTTTTTGAGCGCTCTCAAGTGTCATTCAAACTTGGTGTTGGTGATTGGAAGAAGAATCTCGATGCTTCTGTCGAAAGGTTTAAGCTGGCTGGCGCTTCAGAATCAGATATCTCCACAGTGCTGAAGAACCATTTTTCCAATGCAGTCTCTGAGTGCGAAGAGAACAAAATATTGCCTTCAGGCACTGAAAACTCCCAAACAAGCGACATCATTGATGATGAGTCTGTGGTTGAAAGCTAAGTTCTCATTGTTTAAGCTAAGATGAAATCGATGTGTCGCGCATTCTATTGTTTGATAGGCCTTATTTGTTCTTCATAACATCTTCGTGGCATTGTACCATGACCACCAATTTAGGGATGATTAGCATACTGAGTTTTTTTATATGCAGAACTGGTTACTGGTGTGAACTTCACATGAACATCTTGATAATTGTTGCGACGTGTCTTATTCTTGATGAATTCTGGGGCCAGTTCAGTATATAATGGGAGATTTTTGAACATCAGATGAACCACTGTCAGACTGTTCGTAATTGATGTTCTGTAATCTAATTTTTGTTTTACTTTTTTTTAAAGAATATTGATAGTGCATGTTCCAGTCTCTGAAATACCATTGCAGTATATATAGTTACTAAACCTTATCCATAATTTTGCGAAGCATTTGATATAGATTGCGACGCCTCGGAGTGTCTTAAAGTGTGTTTGGTTCCCCACAAAATCAGTTATAGCCTTTCTCAGCTAGGGTAGGCGTTTGGTACCGGAATAAAAACTTGCTTTCGAGCACCAGCTAGCCTCGTTGGGACAGAATAGTTATGTTTCTTCGTTCTATCAAGTGTGCCTTTGATTGGATTGGCTCCAGAGAAACAGGAAAACATATTACTTTCAGTTTAGCTAATTCTTGTCATCTCCGTTGACTAATTGCATGTCCTATAACTCTGGGTTTTCTTTACACCATATAATACAAAGGGGATCGGCACATCTGTGCATTTGAGAAAGAAAGCCACATAATGTCTAATGTAATACGTGTGAGTGCTAGGCTTCGCGCGCCCCGAGCCACGAACAAAATGAAAGAAATGGAGAAGGGAGCAACCAACCGAAGGACTAACTAGTAACTATACAAATGCTACACCCTTCGTGCTAGCAATGGCCAGCAAACAACTACCAGCAAACCAGCATCAAAATCACAAACATTGAGTGGCTAGATTATATTACCTATTTTGTTCTATTAAACCCCTATCCAGCAATAATTTTAATTCATCCAAGCTTATAGAGATTACAGGCTGAAGGATATAATGCCATTGCAATAACAGAGAGGTGTGTTGCAATGCAGTGACGGCTCTGATGAGTTGGATACAAGATGCTGGTAGTTGGTATGTTTCTTCCCAGTGCAGCCCACCTGTATTTATATGAACTTAATTGCATACTTGCATATCTTTAGTTAATGCTTTCCAACTTTTTGTAAAAATCTTTTCTTGTGATGCCTCCTTATTTTGTTAGTGTAACTGACATTGTCTGTTTGGTGGTCACTGTCAAAAGGTGTAGTCGTGGTCCTCTTGTATGAAGGAAATCTGGTATAAAAATATATTATGAAGTCCATTAAACTCTAAAACCGGTCACTTTGCAGCCCTCCATTGTTAAAACCGGTTCATAGCAGCCCCTTGTCTAAACGCACCCTGGTTTTGGCTGATTTGTCATGCACATGTTCAAGTTTGATTGGCATGGCATTCAGGACACTGTACAGAGCAAAAATCTGCATTACTATTATCTAAAGTTTGATGTTGATTTTGCACCATTTTTGTAGTTAAGGATATTTCTTGGCCGTGGCAATAAACCAATAATAGATCAATGTTTTTCCATGAAGAATTTAATGCTGCTCACAGATGCTCCAAGATAGCAAATCGGTGTAGCCACAGTACACTGATAGTATTTTTGGGCTCTTAACAAGGTAACAGAGTTTGCAGTCAGTCCAGGGTGTCAAATAAATTGTGTTAGAGTAGCTGATGTTTAAAGTACTGCCATACACTTGAATTTTCCGTTCACAGTACATATTTTGGCTAATGTCTCAATGAAGTATAGATTTGTGGGTTCCTTAAAGGAGCCCAGTTGTCAGCTGAAGAATTTTTTTTGTAGTTTTCTTTATGGGATTTCTGCTTGATAAAACTTTAATTTTCATAGCCCTATTGTCTTCCTGCTTGACAAATACAAAATTTGCTGTATGGGATTTCCCTTATTTTCTAATTTTCGGTTTTATCTTTCATATCTTGTGTACGGCATTACCCTTTGTTTCTCCCAGCACAAACTGAATTTGTACTTCAGTTTTCAAAAATCTATGAATGGTAATTTATGAAGTAGTTATTTTCCTTCTAAAAAATTCATGTTTACTTGATGAAAAAATATGTATAGTTTTGCACTAAAAAAATGACTGATTAATTTGCACCGTTGTACCTTCATGACTGATTATTTTGCACTATACATTTATTTTAATTTCATTCTGGTTATTCGTCTAACTACTAATAGGCTGGCCCACTTGTTAATCATTGTCCTGGGTCCTATCGATCATCGGCTATGAACAGTTATTTGTATTGTTATGTGAAAACATGCGCGTGTTTTCTTTTCTTTTTCGAGACTAAACATGTGTAGCTGTATAAAATGCAAACTGAAATGTGCCTTTTGATAGCCATGCCAAAGTTGATGTTGGTCCCCTTAGTCATTGGTGGGGAACAGTTGTTCAGTTTATTGAATGTTATACCAAACATGCTTTACTTTTTCGAGGGAAAACATGCGTAGCTGTATGAACAAATTTAAATGCGTATGCCTTTAGATAGTTATGCCAAAATTGATGTAGTTTACTCTATACTAAAATGGACTAACATTATTGCAGTTCTCTGGCGAAGTTGCGACTCTCTCACCAAATCATGGATCTATGATAATTTGCGCCATGTGGTAACATGCGCTCAGCTTAAGTCGATCGTGTAGTATGGACACATGAAAAGTTTAATTGCCATTGTGTTCCCAGTCACTGCACATGTGCCCTAACCTCTAGATTTTGTGGAGGCCTCCCAGTCACTCCGTTTGCTAACGTCAGTGTATCAGGAAGATATGCCTAAGGATGTTAAGTGGCGCCATTTAATGACCATTTAATCCCACTTATTGGTCCAACAAGTCAAAAACGTTTTTTTTTCTGGAAAAAATGACCTACGAGCCAACTAAACGGGATTTATGGGCGCTGTTTATGCGCCATTTACATCCCTAGATATGCCTGCCAGCCACTGACAGCGACCAAAACTCAACGAAACAGAACTCTTGGCTAGATAACGCGCCTCACTGTTTGCTTCCCAGCCTTCATGATAAGATTGCATTGCTTCGAAGCCTCAATCCTGATGGCGGACCTCTTCCAGACTTGCAGTTTAACTTTTTTCAGGCGGAAGAATTTCCCAGATATTTGTCTCCAAGTTCTTGTCAAGCTTCAGACAGTCTGAAGCCACATGAAAAAATTCTTGACAAATTCTTAACTTCCCGGTGAGCCATGAATCTGTGGTGGTGGGCTGGTGTCTGCTTCAGTCATGCCTCCTGGACTTGCAATTAAAGAAGCCCGACGTCTGAAGGCTAGGCCCGGGCCCGGCCCGGCCTGATACATTTACACGATTACCAGGCCCAGGCCCGCCCAACACAAAAGCCCGAAAGCCCGACCAAAAGCCCGACAATTTTGACAGTAAATATTTAACAGCACAATGACAACAAATATTTGGCAGCAAATATAAGTAAAACTGTACTATAAAAGAGCACAATTTTGACAGCAAAAACAGCAAGCAAAACAGGAGGTAAATAATACAATTTGGACAGCAAAAACAACAAGCAAAACAGCACAATGACAGCAAGCAAAACAGTTATATAGTAGTCCATAACTTCAGTTCACATTTCACAACAGGTAACAAAGGAACAAACAGTTCGCAACAGCCAACAGGCAACAAACACAAGTGCATAAAAATCTTATTACAGTCCATATTGCAAAGTCATGGAACAAAATAAAAAAGCTTGCTGGTTCCTGGTTGCCTTCTCCAAATCTTCTGTTCTTCTCATTGTTGTAGCAAGAACTCTAACAAAAGCAATAAACAGGAGGATGCATTAGGATAAATTACATGTTGAACTTGACAAGTTGACATGAACAAAGGCTATGGATTAGGGATATTACATTCTTCATCCGAAGTAGAATCTCCATCATCTAGATCAACAACTTCTGCCTTCCTCTTATTATCTACAAACACAACAATATATTGGGTTAATAATATAGTGGATACCATGTTGTTTCTGCAATTTCTATCAAGTAGAACATAGAGTGAAAACTGAAACAAAGCAAGCTAAAGTAGATACCTTGTTGTTTCTGCATTTTGACACGATACCAATCCTGCAAGCACATCAACGCCTCCACCGTCTTCGGTTTTAGTGAGGCACGGTTCGGAGTTATAACCTTCTTACTCAAACTGAAAGCGGACTCTGATGCAACACTTGACACAGGAACTGCAAGGATATCTCGTGCCATTTTTGCTAGCTGAGGATACCTAGCTGCAGACTTGCTCCAATAATCCAATATATCGATATTATCATTCAACTTCTTCACAGGTTCAGCCAAGTACAACTCCAATTCAGACTTCTCTTCATGTGAGGTCGTGCTTGCCACATACTGATCATAGTCATAAAAGGCACCCAGTCCAGAAGTGTTTGAGGAAGCAGTTATGTTTCAGATTTTTTAGTGCAGTTGTTCCATCCTCATTTGTTTCAGATTTCAAAAAGAAATTATTCATTGTGGACTAATCAGTCATATGTTTCGCTTTGGTGTGCCTAAGGAGATGATATGTACCATGTTGAGAATGACCCGACAACTCAACGGAGCAATGGTTGCACTTAGTTATTATAATTTCATCACCATCATTGGATATCTTGGTGAAGTCCTTCTAGACCTTTGACTTCAGTCTGGAATTGCTAGAGGAGGAAGTAGGCTGCTGCTGTACTGCGACTGTTGGCTGCTGCTGTGCTGCGGCTGTATGCTGCTGTCCTGAACCTCCACTAGATGCTGGTTTCCTTCCCCTTGATGCTGCCCTCTTTCCCCTTGCACGTTTCTGCCGACCTTGCCCGGTACGAGGAGGATTTGGAGGTACAATAAACATCTCCACCGTCTCCCCCTGATGCCCTTCTAATTCTTCAGGATGGTAATCTGGTTCTGAACCCTCTAGGCCTTCTAGTTCATGCGGATCCACCATGGTAAATCTGTATATAACATTGAAAATGAATTAATTTATCTAGAACAACACGAAAAATACAGCAGCAGCAGCAAATACATCAGCAAATCATCTAGAAAATAGCATACAGCAGCAAATACATCACACATATACATTTATATCTAGCATACAGCAGCAAATCATCTAGAAAATCATCTACCGTGTACATGAACGCAATCATCTAGAAATAGCAGCAAATCCATGTACAGGACCGAAATCATCTAGCATTGTATAAGAAAATACACATCATCATCAAATCTGTCACACTCAGATGCATATAGAACGGCTAATCCATCAAGAACAACAAGAAATAACCTTGAAGTTGAAGGAGAGGTGCTCGGCGTGCTCGGCGGTCGGCGGGTGAGCTCGCGGCGAGGAAATAGACGCGGCGGCCCCGGCGAGGAAGGTGTTGTGGTCGCGGGAAGGAGAGGCGGCCGGCGGGTGAGCTCGTGCTCCTCGTCTCGTCGCTGCCGCGGTGGGGAGAAGAGAAGGTGTGGCCGACGCCCGCCACGCCGCGAGGAAGGAGGTGCCACGGCGAGGAGGAGATGCGCCAGCCCCCGGTCCCGGCGATGAGCAGAGGCGACGGTTGCCGGCGGCGGTGGGCGTGAGCTGAGGTGAGGAGAGACGGTGGGGCTAGGTTTTGGCTCTGGACGCCGCCGCCATTTCACACGGCACGGGACTGGGAGGGGCGGGCGAGTGGATGGAGTGTGTGTGCGGCTGTGCCTGCGCGTGCGATAAGGGCATAAGGCTAGGGTTGGCTCTTGTTGGGCTGGCGTTGGGCTGAGGAGCGGCCTAAGTGGATGATGTCGGGCCGGGACGGGCTTTTTTTAACCTAAAACTGAAGCCCAGGCCCGGCCCAACAAACTGCTCGGGCCTAATTTCCAGGCCCAGGCCCGGCCCAATGGTCAGGCCCAGGCCCTGTATTTTCGGGCCGGGCCGGGCTGGAGATGCCCAGATATTCTTGCAATCTACCTCACCGCGGAAGCTCGTGGAGCATGAGCAGTGCAGTGGAATCCATAGTGCTCTTCTTATCCGCGAATCTCTCTCCTTTGAGGCTGATCACATCGCTATTTGGTATGTTCAGTGTTACGGTTGAAGTGAAGAAGAACCCTTGAAGCGCAGCCTTCGCGCAGCTAGTGGAAAAGGGAAAAAAAGATAAGCTGGTTATTTCACAGTTTGACGCAAGTTACCTGCAAGGACAATCATCAGTCATCACAGCCAGAGATCAGAACGAGGCAAGAGTACCTTGGCTCTACTTTCACATCAAAATAAGGCACTGGCCATTGTAACCTTTTGCAGAGCTCATGCAGCGCTGCACGAGGCCCCCCTTTACTCGTTTTCACCAGAACGTGCACTGCGTAGGTATACACACAGTTCTGCTGAGTCGATACGGTTGATGTCCATATGCTAGGTCTGGACATGAACGAAGAACTCGTACTTGGGAGAACAAACAAAACGAAGCGAAAACATACCTGGTTTATCAAGGCTAGCAGCTACCTCTGAACCATCTGATTTCTTTACGCTTGTTGGTGTTGGTGTTGGTGTTGGAGGCTGTGTGTCCATTGCATCAAACAAGTCCTTACAACGTTCTGCAGCACCGCCTTGCTTCTGTAATTGTTGCGTCCCGCTTCCAGTCTTGGGGGTTGCAAGTCCTTCAACCTGCAAAAGGAAATTGAATACCGAGGGGTTGAACTGGGACCTTAAGCAGCCACCTTAACAAACCCATGTGAAAATAGCCAAGCATAAAAAAGAAAGGTTATACCTCAAGGTCCATGAGTAACATGGAAGCTGCGTGTGCTTTAGCATCTTTTTTTGCTCTTGCCACAACTTCGCCTGACAAGGAGCTTCTTGAGTTGGACATCCAGAGTAGCCACTATTTTCTCTCCATCTGCACAGTAGTTAGTTTCTAGAAAGTACCCATTCTTGCCGCACCATTCGAGAAGCTCTCTGAAAGGAGGCAACTCCAGGTTCGCAGGCGTGACAATAGGGGAAAGAAGAGGTTTGAAAACACCCCAAACTACATCCAAATCAAGTTTGGCATCTATAAGAATTGCGCCCGCGATACTTTCTACGATATCGCCTAGAACCTGCATGAAAAAAAAAGACAAGTAAAAAGGTGCATGATCAAGTATACTGGTGCATGGAGATTCTAGGAAATGAAACAAAAGTGTATAACAATGGTAAGACCAATAAGTTAAAAGTGTGACTGATAATCTATCTAGGCCATCTTGAGTTAATCACACAAGTCAAAAGAAAAGGAGGAGAAACATACTTTAGGCACAGGCGGAGATTCATGGGGGCCAACATGGGCCATGGCCCCCCCAACTTAATTAAAATTTGCATATTAGTACTATATATTTACCACTTTTGACCATATAAAACACAAAATACTTAAATCTGGCCCACTCAGCTCTTATCTTATCTGTTTTGGCCCCTCCTAATATGTTGGTCAAGCTCCGCCACTGACTTTAGGCCCACTTAATGCCACATCTGATAAAAGTTTGGTTTTGTCCATGGAAGAATTTTCCAAACTATTCGCATATTCAGTAATTTGGTGTGCTAATATTCCACAAGAATGCTGGAGAAACTGATAGAGTTTATGCTTTACTGCAACTTGTGCAAAATTTTCATTGTTTACCGATGCAGACCGTAAATCTGTCAACTCCCCCTCATCAGTGTCTTTATGAGTATTGAAAAGATGCCGTGTTAAGAGAATATCCAAGACAGCATCGCCAAGGAACTCCATCCTCTGAAACAAAGAATGTTGAGTGTTTTGTGGTAGAGAAATTGCATAATGAAGATTAAAAGACAACAGTATGGCTAACAAGCTAAATGAAGTTTCTAGGATATAAAATTAACCAATACCTGGTAGGAGTATCTTTCTGCGGATTGCTGCTGTGACGGGTGGGTAAGAGCTTCTAGCAGAAGGCCTTTCACTGAAAATGCATAGCCTAGTTTTGCTTCAAGCATTTCAATTACACCAATTTTCGGAAGATAAGTATTCACAGGTGCCCTAAAGATGGCCTGGATAATCAATTCTTCCTCAATTTCAGTATCAACGCCGAGCCATTTGAGAACAGCCAGAGCTGCTCTTAAACCACCTCCTACGTAGTATGCACCGATTACGGCTTCAACACAATCAGAAATTGTTTTGGAACAAATCCATCTGTGTCCTTTATCACAGTCCCGGCAAATTGTAACAATAGGCCTCTCATCAATAACATGAACATCCTGAGTTACGTCCTCAGAATCTACTGGGCAATTAAAAGGAACAGGGTGAATCGAGAGCTGTCCCGGTGCAAGCCATCGGCGAGGATCAAATGCAGCATCACGTATGTAACCCTATGAATCACATGGATGCCACCAGTTATGGGATTAGTCTGTGATAGTGTTAAAGATCAAATGAAAATGCAACATTTGTACAGTTTTCCCAGAATGATATATAATTTACCTGTATTTTGTGTTCAATTCCAAACCCATAAAGTGCAACATTAGATATTATATCAGCCCTGCTGGATGATAACTGCCCCTCGTCCTTATCAGGAAATTTCAGGAGAAGGTGACAACTCACGGCATACTTCAGCACAGAATCTCCCAATAATTCTAGACGCTCCATGGAGAAGTCTTCAGAGCATCGAAGTGTTGTAATAGCTTCTAGAATCTGGAGAGAATGTGCAAATTGATTATGTCCATTTCAAGAAAATAACAAATATATGAATAGAATTGACCAATGTCGATTTCTTACCAGAAAGCTTGATATATTTGAACCGTCATATGAAATTTCACTTCTTAGTTGACTGGCTAGCATTAATGTCTCTATACGATGCATCAAAGATGGTAACAGATAAACTGCTCTCAAGATGTCCTCAGATAGATTAAGGAGAATTAGCAACTCTGGGGGCATGTGAACACAGCTGTCCATCTTATTAACATGTGATGGGCCATTTATCTTCGTATGGTTACCTAGAAAAGCAGCAACCAAAAAACGACTGATTGGAACAGGCTCATAGAAAAATAAAAAAACTAACATGAAGAACAAATGATAGGCTATATAACGAATGCACCTGTCTAAATGAACTTATTTTCAATAGTGTTTAACATATGAAAAATGAAGATAATTTATGCAATAATTCTTCAACGAACTACAAAGTTCTTGAAATTGGAACTGGCTACAGAGGGGAAGACAAGTACCTTCATCTTTGAATTTTGAGGAAAGAAGGTTGTGAGGTCGATGACTGGGTTTCAGCACTAGTAATGGCTGTGTAGGATGACGAAGAACTATGCCATACCTGCACATCAAATACATTAATCGAAACTGAATTGAATATATCTATGCTTGGGAAAGAACATAATTATACACACAACAAACATACATTTTTTCAAAGTACTCTGTAAAGGTGTTGAACGTTGTTTCTTTCTTATCTGATACACCATCGAATGTGCTAGTGGAAGATAAATTAGCAACACGAAGAGCAGTATATATCCTCCCTGTGTGAACAGCCAGCACTACCACATTTTTAAGGTCATGAGCCTTACATGACGTGTAAGCTAGATGAATTAGATCTCTATCGTTTTGGTCGAAATCAAGTATTCCTGGTATGATCATTTTGTTTTCATAATAAATCTTTCTCAAAAAATTGACAGCTGTAACGGCTTCATCGATGACTTTCCAGTTAATGCAAGAAATGCCATGAGAGTCCAGAGTAGGTTTAATAGGTAAAATAAGATACATTTTTGCATTATTCCAGATAAATGCATCATTTTTATTGAAAATAAACTCCCTCGGCACGTCGGACGATTTTGATCCAGTGAACAACTTTCCGAACAAACCATTGAACATTAGTGCTTGAAATAGCTTTGCTTGCTCCATCTAACAAAGAAAAACAGAACAAATCTTTCATATTAAACAAAAACAAAGGAGGAACAAACGTAGCAAGAAGAATACACAAACTTGAGCAGACCTGTTGAACATCCAACTCGAGAAGGCTGCAAGGAGAGACTGAAGCTTTGACCATCTTGTCATGAAGATACAGATCAACATCCAAATTAGCAGCTTCATTTGCTATAGTTGTGTTCATTAACAGAACAAAATCAGAATATCTGACCAACTTGATCACAAGAAAAATTCAACTTATAGCCTTGAAGCTTAACAACATTTTTCTCCAATGCCCAGGTACCAGACAAGGCACGTACTCCAGTTGTACCATGCAGCTCCTTTCGTTTGGTTGTACCTTCGAGAAGGTAAAAACAGATATTCATCATAAATTTAGGTTACTTCTTTACCAGGATTATCTTAGGAAACAATATTGCAAAAAATCAGCTCTACTATATATGACATGTTTTTAGAGCTTAGCAATCACGTACCAACACCATCACTAGATGAGTTAGCAGTTGTTTTTATCGAGATTCCTGGCAGTGGCTTTCCAACAGCTGGACAAAGGAAGTCATCAAGTACTCCCAGTAGATGCAGTTTCTTACATGCATCAAGACAAACGAGTTGTTTTGCCTTCAGCTTGCTTCTTGCTTTTGGACCCCGTAAAGGTGGCAACACATAACTAGATGGTAGTGTTAATATACACACAAAACCATCACCCTGATCGATGGAATCAAACGAAGGTCTTGTATTGTAGTACCTGCGACATGAGTGCAAATGTAAGAACATAAAACTAAGGTCCTCAACACAAAAATAAAAACAATCGGCTATACCAATAAATCTGCTATATGTGTACACATTGTTATTTGAAATTTGATGACCATACTTGTACTTTGGAAGCTTGTTGCAGTATTGGACGATGGCACCAATGCTAGAATCGGCAGTTACTTTTGCGCCTGTTGAGCCTACGAGGTATTCATTTTTTCTTGAACGGGGAAGAAACCAGGGAGTAGATCCTCGGAATCTCTGTTCAAAGCAGTCTCATCCATGGAGGTCTTGCTTCTTAGAATGGCAGATACCAACTTATTTTGTTTCGCATTTGCCCTGTAAAAAGCATCAAAATTATGGCTTCTTGTTTTCTCCTTTTACTGTTCCTTTCCGCAACCATTTTATCACCACAAGCACAAAAAGTTTAGAATGGATGACCAAGTGAAGAATTTACCGCTCAATCATTAGTATGTACTGAGAAGCCTTCTGGCGTGCTCGTCCACGTGACTGCACAAAACTACGTGTTGTCTTCGGCAAATCAAATTTTATTACACATGAACAGGCTGGGACATCGATACCCTCTTCCGCAACGTCTGTAGTAAACAGTATGTTCACCTAAAATTTTGGTTAATGATGGGAAGACAAATAAAATGCTAGAACACAGAGGCTAAGTTTCTCTTTCTCCAAATGTTGACAGATTTTAAGAACCTTTCCAGAGCGAAATGAATCCAGTGTGTCCTTTTGCATTTTAGGGTCAGAGAATCCACTGAAGACCCCCCTCCAGTAAGAAAAGAAACTGTAAGATGTGAGAGTTGTTCGATTTTCTTCATTGTGCGTTCAATGACTCTAGCAGTGATCTATTGGTCCACAAAAACGAGGCACCGGACATGGCCAGAGTTACTGTTAGGAACAGAAGAATGTCTTGTAAGTGTAAAGAAGCAGAATTATGTCATATCAGGTTAAAATGGCATTCTACCTGAAAGAGTAAAAGATTTGGAGGAGTTCATAAAGCTTTGGTGAAATATGACCCCTATTTCTTGCTTCCACACATCCACTCTCAGAATTTAGAAGCACATCGTTGCCTGAAATGAGAAGCAATCAAAGAGATTGTATATCATTTTTTTTAGAAAAGGGGTCGCCCCAGCCTCTGCATCGATTGATGCATGCGGCTTTTATTGAATTTATTAAAGTTCACGTCTTACAGATGATTACATCATGGGTCACACAGGGTTGATACATGTATCAACCATCTAAAACATAAGGACAACATGAAATGACACTGCATCAACATGAAATCCTAAGATCAAAACGCCAGCTGAACCGGTTGTACAAATCCCGTGTAACCAATTCCAGCCGGTTGCACCCAATATCCAGAGCGCCTCGCTTTTCCGTTGACTGTAGGTAGGACCACATACGGATCCAGTGAGTAGCCATTGGTATTACCTGCATAAAGGAAGATGATTTTGCATTGTTAAAGATACAATCGTTGCGTATATTCCAGATAGCCCAGAGTAAAGCACAAACACCAACTCGGATTTGCACTTTCTCTTTTTTATCAACACCCCTTAACCAGTTTCCAAACAAATTATCTATACTAGTCGGGGGTTTAAGATTGAAGGCCATAAACACAATACGCCAAACTATCTTTGCTAGTGGGCATGATATGAACAAATACTGAATCGTCTCATCTTGATCACAGAAGCAGCATTTTTTTTGAACCCTCCCAATTCCGTTTAGCAAGATTATCTTTAGTTAAAATCTCATTACGCATAAGAAACCACATAAAAATCTTAATCTTTAGTGGTACTTTCATCTTCCATAAATGGTTGCGGAGGAATCTAGTATTATCACTTAGATAATCAAGATACATTGATTTTACCGTGAATTTTCCTGATGAAGTTAAACCCCATGTAAACTTATCAGTATCGGCATTAAGTTGAATTTCCATTAATCGGTTAACTAGATGCAGCCATCTATCCCACCTGTCCCCGGTTAAAGTCCTCCTAAAACCTATATTAGGAGGCGGCGCATTCCCTAAAACAGAAGCCACGGAAACTTCCTTCCGATGGACTATGTTATATAAGGATGGGTATTGGACGGAGAGGGGCTTGTCCCCCAGCCAAGTGTCCTCCCAAAAACAGATACTCTCACCATTTCCTACAGCAAAAGAACCGCGGATAAAAAAATCCTCTTTGACCTTCATGAGGCCCTTCCAGAAAGGTGAGTCATGCGCTTGCACTTTCACCTGGGATAGAGATTTAGAGTGTAAATATTTATTGTGAATTAGCTCCTGCCAAACACCATCCTCTGTCAGAAGTTTGAAAAGCCATTTGCATAACAAACTTTTGTTTTTAGATTCTAATTCTTCTATCCCGAGACCCCCCTGTTCTTTTGGCCGACATATGATGTTCCATTTAGTTAGTCTATACTTCCTTTTATGGCCATCACTCTGCCAAAAAAATCTTGATCTAAAATAGTCCATCCTTCATCTAGTGTTACAATGCTACATCTGTTTAGATCCTTCCGCTAACATTTTTGCATAATGGCGTAAGTTACAAAATAAATCACCAGAAATCGACACACAACCAGTTTTAAGATACATATCACACCATGCTGGAGGTGTATGTCAAGTACACGTTGGCTGTAATCTTGTCATCATCATATCCATAGTTGTGGTGTATCTAAAAGAATCCATTTGGATGTTAGATGGAGCTTTAGTCTTGAAGTATACAGAGTATGTATGAGTCCTAGTAGAAGAGTCCTAAGTGTTTGTGTACAAGTCAGTTTTGAGTAGCTCTGTAAAAATATGGAGTTAGAGTTGTTGAGTGTATAAGTGGATTGTCTCGCCCTTTCCATCAGATCGGTCTTTTGGAATAGTGGTTAGCGCATGAAGCTTGACATGGTATCAAAGCCGAGGTCTCGAGTTCAAATCCTGTGTGGCGCAATTTTTCTTAAAATTGATGTTGCCCCCTCCGTCCACATACAATGCCCCTTTCTCTCCTCTGAGTTTACACATGTTGGACTCTCTCTTCCCGTCACATGTGAGGAGAGGTGTTGAGTGTATAAGTGGATTGTTTGGCCCTTTCCATAAGATCGGTCTTTTAGAATAGTGGTTAGCGCATGAAGCTTGACATGCTATCAAAGCCGAGGTCTCGAGTTCGAGTCCTTTGTGGCGCAATTTTTCTTAAAATTGCTGTTGCCCCCTCCGTCCACGTACAAGACCCCTTTCTCTTCACGCGACTACCTCTGAGTTTACACATGTTGGCCTCTCTCTTTCATGTGAGGAGGGGTGTTGAGTGTATAAGTGGATTGGCTGGCCGTTTTCATCAGATCGGTCTTTTGGAATAGTGGTTAGCGCATGAAGCTTGAAAAGAGTAACCGGCTAGAAAGCCTATAAATAAATCCCTTTGTAAGAAAACCAAACTTGTACTGCGTTGAGAAGAATAAATGTAGCTTCATCTCTTGTGTGTGTGTGTTACCAAGAGAAAGAGAGGAAGGTTTGTGTGAAGATCATCTGTTTAGAAAGGGTGAGACCTGGGTGATAGCTAGTAGCTAGCTCTAACAATTGGTACCAGAGATATTGTGTTAGTGAGATATGGAGAAAGGAGAGACTGTTTCCATTCGATACCCTATGCTCACAAAGAGCAACCAGTTGTCATGGTCCATTAAGATGAAGGTGTCCATGCGCGCCAAAACATTTTGGGACATTGCCAAGCCAAAAGATTCTAAGGTGCCTACAGAGAATAAGATCAAATGGTGTTGGCTGCCATTTACCAAGGGATACCAAAGGACATGCTCTTCCTTGTGTACGGAAAGGAGACAACCAAGAGACTTGGCAGGCACCGAAGATCATGTACATGGGTGCCGAGCGGTGAAGGATGGCAACGTACAAACTCCGAAGACGAAGTTTGAGGGTCGTGCATGAAGGAGTCAAAATTGATTGACAATTTTGCCGCGCGGTTGATGACCGTCATCAACCAGATTGGAGCACTTGGTGAGAAGTTTGAGGAGATGTACTCTGTTAAGAAGATCCTTCGCGCTGTCCCTAAAAGTATGTCCAGATTGCTTCGACCATCGAACAATTTGGCGATCTCAAGACCATGACAATGGAAGAGGTATTGGCAACCGAAGGCGCACAAATAGCGCCTACAAGAAAGTGGCGATGTTAATGAAAAGTGCTTGCTGCTAACCCGTGCAGAGTGGGAGGAGAGGCACGAGGCTGAGAACTCGTTAAGAGGACGAGCGCATGGTGGAGGTCGAGGCTGTGGTCGTGGACATGGTTGAGATGTCATGTTTCATGTGCTAGCCAACGTAACCATAAGTCCGAATGGATGGAAAGGGCTAGTGCAATCCACATATATTGTAACTCCCCGTATCACGTGTGACTCAAAGAGGCCAACACAGAAGAGAGCGACGGCCCGTGAGTCTAAGAGGTATGGCTCAAGATGCCTATATGTGGACACAAAGGGGGGCTACGAGCAATTCTGTAATAAATTGTGAAAGCCAGGACTTGAACTCAAGAGCCTGACTCTGATACCATGTCATGTTTCATGCACCAGCCAACGTAACCATAAGTCCGAACTAATGGAAAGGGTTAGTGCAATTCACATATACTGTAACAGAAATAAGTTCGACGTGAAGTGCTAAAACCGTCCTTATTTTGGACATTATGATTATGAGTGTCCAGAGAAGAAAAAAAAGAATTTCTTGCTAAGGCTCTTTGTGAATATGATGAGCCTAGCACTCCTTTGAGAGGGGTGTTGAAAGTGCATGCTCAAACAGTGTGATGCTGGTAAACAGAAAGGTTGGTGTGAATCCAAATGAGTGGTGTGATGTCGTTGTCAAGTGGAAGAGTCGTTGTGTGACTGACATCGCTGGTGTGATGCCATCTTATATGGAGTTGGTGCAAGGCTGACAAGAACAATGTGATGTCGTTGCTAGACGTGAGGCAGTGCAAGTCAATCACAAGATGAGGAACATGGTCCAGGTGATCTGGATTAGTGGATATAGATGACATGAAAAGATTAAGAGGGAGAAAGTTAGCAGTAATCTTATCATCGTCATATCGAGTTGGCTGTTAGAGGAAGTTAGCTTGTAATAGTTGTAACCGAGTGGGGAAAATGACTTAGAAAGCCTATATAAGGATGTATCTCCTTTGTAAGAAAGCCAAGCTTTACTGCATTGAGAGTAATAAATATAGCTTCATCTAAGAGCCAATTAGATTCTCTTAGATACATCACACCTATGGATAGGATGATTACAAATTATTGCCAACATTTTATCCATAGTTGTGCTGTATCTTAGAAGATCCATTTGGTTGTTAGATGACGCTATATTTATTCTCAATGCAATATAAACTTAGTGTGCTTAAAATGGGGATACATGCTTATATAGTATTTCTTGGTCGGGTATTGTTCGCTGAACAATAGGTAGATATACATAACTACTCGTTGGGCTATTCAAAACTAATTTGAACACAAAGACTTAGGACTCTTATTTTTACTAGGGCTTCTACATACACAGGAAACGTTAAGACTTGGCTAGATCAATCCGGTTGATTGTTAGTTGGAGCTAGACTCTTATTTTGAGCACTTGGTGAGAAGTTTGAGGAGACGTACTCCGTCAAGATATTCCTTCGCGCTATCCCCAACAATTATCTCCAGATTGCTTCGACCATCTAACAATTTGACGATCTAAAAACCATGATGATGGCAAAGGTTATTGGGAAACTACAAGCGCATGAGGAGTGCCTACGAGGAAGTGGTGATGTTGATGAGTGTTAAAATATAAAGCCTAGCCCTTTCCATCAGTCCGGAAATTTGGGATAATTGGCTAGTGCATCAATTAAATATGGTAGCAGAGCCAGGTGGTCTCAAGTTCAAGCTCTGTCTAACGCACTATTTAAAATAAAAATAGTTGCAGCCTCCCATCTATCCCACGTCTAAGGTCTTCCCGTTTGTCCAGCCTAGACGTGAGGGGCATCAATTAAATAATGAGGAGCACTTGCTGCTGGCCCGTGCAGAGTGGAAGGAGAGACACGAATCCGAGAACTCGTCACGAGGTTGAGGACGAGGGCGTGGTGGAGGTCGAGGTTGTGGTCATGGACATAGTTGAGATAAGTCTGAGGTGAAGTGTAACAGCCCCACTCTTGGTACTATAAAATTTGAACCAATTTTTCACTTTTGCTTCTCATACTTGCATCATGGCATCATTTGTTTTATTGCTCAAATTGAAATCAAGTGCTAAAACAAATTGCAACAAATGGAAACAATGTCACCAATTAAATTCAAGTCTTGCACTTCCAAATGTGCTTGTTCTTGGCAAACACAAATACCAATGCAAATCCATATTGTCAAGGAAGTTCCAAGGGTTCAGAATTTAATACCTTGCACTGGTTTTGAAATTCAAAAGTAAATTCATTTTGGTTTTACCAAAAATACCTACAACAACCACTATGAACAAAAGGGTGGCAAAACTTTTTATTTTGCCAAACCAAATTTTGTGGTGCTTCTGCATGATGTTGGGAGGCACCCTGAATTTTCCCAAATTTTTATAAATTGTTTAAGTGCCTCAATTAATTGGTGGAAATGCTACTGAAATTATAAAAGAAATAGAAAAGGGCTTCGTTGTAATAGAAAAACTCAGCCGAGGGGGTTTTCGCAAAGTCGTCGTCTTCCTCTGTAGCGACCACGCCGCGCGGCCGAGCCGCACCGCCTAGCCACCATGGCGACACGGCGATGCCAGGCCCCCTCCCTGCGCCTCGACGCGCTTAAAGGAGCCGCCAGGCCCCCCTTGCCCTCTGCTCGACACCGCTCCTCTGCCCTCCCCCTCTCCTCTCTCCACCCGCACCCGAACCCTAGCCGCCATGGCCGCCATGCTCGTCGCCGGCGATTGAGAGCTCACAGAGCAGATCGAACAGGCCCCCGAGCTCCGCCTCTTCCTCCTCTACTTCCTCGCCGACTCGCACTTGCTGGGAGGCCGTGTACCGGGCGAATCGAGCCCTTCTCCCGCGCTGCCGTCCGAGCTCCGCCGCGTCGATTAGCTCGCCGCCGTCCTCCTCCGACCTCGCCGTCTTCACCTTCGTGCTCAGGGTGAGCTCACGGTCCCTATGGACATCCCCTTTCTTCTCCTCTCGCTCGGGTTCGCCGATTCGATGCAAGGCCGTAGCACGCCGCCGCCGTTGCTCGACGCCGGCGTTGCTCCGGTGGGTTTCCAGTGAACCCTGCACACCCACGAGTAGCCCTCGACGCGTAGGTTAGTTTCGTCCAGACGCCCAGCTCTGGCGAGCCGTAGATCGGCGCGTCCGTCGTCGCCGTTGCCGCCGGCCAGCACCGCCGCGTCGCCGCGCGGGAGGTGACCGTGGTCAAACCAGCCGCTGGGCCCGCGCTTGCTTGCGTGGACGCCACCGTGGCGTTGGGTCCCACTAGTCAGTGGCTGTGGCTAGCCCGTCCCGCGGTGAAAAACGTTTCGGCGTATTTTCTTCTGAGAACTAAGAATTAAAAACAGAATTGCAGATTCAAATCTTTACTTCTAAAATCCATAACAAATTGAAAAATGCTCCAATTGGATGATTCAAATTCCACATGTTCAGAAATGTGCTCCACATGAACATGTCATTTTGACACATGACAAAATATGTTGCTTGTATTATAAATTACAGAAAATGCAGAATAAATGGCAAACTTTGAAAATTCATAACTTTAGCTCTGAAACTCCAAATTGAGCAAATAAGGTGTCTAAAAATTTGTCTTGACACCCTTTACACATCCATATTTTATTTGGACATAATTGAGCAATTTAAATCTTCTGTATGTCAAAAATACTAAAATGGCAGCACTGAAATGCCACTTTCAAATTCATATTTAATTCAAAAGAATTCCAAAATTGATGTTGAAAGGCCTAAATGTTCAGCAAATCAATACCTAATCAGTAGCATCTATTATATGCATGTTTACATGAATTCATAGCACAGGAAAGCATTAAAACCAAATATGGGACTTTCTTCTCCTTGTCAATTAATTATTTTGCACCCTATTTAAATTGATACTTGGGTTAATAATTCAGTGCATCAAACCTGTCATGTCATCATGTGTTTGCATTGCATTTGTTGCATGAGTGATATTGATTGTGTTCTTTCCGGTGTTCTTATGCATCGATAGATCAAGCAGTCGGGGTTTCTCCACAATACCCTGACGACCCGTATTACCAGCCCGTTGAACAAGGCAAGCGTAATCCCCCCTCTGAGCATGTCTCCTCCTATGTTTTCCGCAGATATTTTCTCCACTATAATATTGCATGCGATTCCAAATGTCAATTTGGTTGGATTAGAGTATCCTATTAGATGCATTATGTTTTCCGATGCCATTACCTGTTTCCTCCTAATATCCATAGGATTGTTGTGTTGGCCTGAGTTAATTATATCCGCTATGTTTATGCTTAGCCATGCTTAGTCGTCCGGTGGATATGCTATTGTTGGAACTGTGGTGGAATGTTCGGATGATGGTGGAAAGTTGTGGTGACATATAATAACATGTTTAAAGGCGGGATGAGGGGCCACATGGAATGTGGTGGGTTGTCTCGTTCTCGCCGCCTAAGTGCGAGTTCTCCCCTTCGAACCAAGACTGAGCGTGCTACCATGCGTGGGGCCTATGCATTCGCAGTGCAGGAAGCCTCATAGACTAAATAACTCGGGCGGGGCTAGCCAGGGTCCTCTAGTTCGGGCTTCCATTTGCGCGTGCGTGATGATGGTGGTATGAACTGAGATGAGGGTTGTGGTATTAGGAAAATAAGTGGCTGTGGGGCGGGGTGATGTGATCCTGGCAGTCCTACCGCCACTGATGATCCTGGAAAGTCCTTAACGAGGGAGAAGTCGACGCCGCTCCCACCCAGCCGGCTTTCCATGGAAGAGAGCTAATACGTAGGCAATGGGCCGGACGGTACGCGTGGCAAACATTGTACACCCCTGCAGGGTAAATCTTTTCGAAAAGCCGTGTCCACGGTTAAGGACGACTTGGTGCGGATTCAGGGACCATAGAATAACTTGAACGGAATGATTAAAACCTGAGTACTAAAGGTACTACAAGAATGCAAGGTTGACTTCCTCGAGGGTGATTCGGGGAGGTGCCTGTAGATAGGGAAGTGATTGATGGTGGTTGCTGTTGAAGATGATCAGAAGAAAAGAGTTTACTTCTTACCTCTTTAAAAATATTCTGATTAGTCGATGCCATTGAGTGTGTTTTATAAAAAAATCAGCTTTATGCAAAACAGCCATAAAACCTTGAAAGCCAATCATCGAGCATATATTAGCTCTTAATCTTGCGAGTTCGTCGAACTCAACGTCGTTTGCTTATTTCAGGAGAGGACTTCACCGACCTCGAAGGTGGGTTCTTTGTGGACGTCGACGAGTAGTCTGGGGTTCCCAGGTGGCAGCTTGGGACATCCCGGAACAGCTGGCGCTGAATGTTTATCTATAGGCCTCTTAGGCCATATTTGGATCTTGTTGTTTAGAACAACTTATTTCGCTTCCGCTTGATGTACTGTTGGGTCTGTGACCTCTGGTTGTAATATTTGCTATCTTTCTCTATTATAAGAGTTGAACTATAATGCTTTGTGTCGTAGAGTCTGTGATGTGCCAGTTGTTCCACAAGTCTTGATCTCTCTATTATGCATTGAGGGTTGTGCCCGTGTTAAGGCATCACTCGGGGTGTTGCGTTGTTGGTGTGTGGTGTACCCAGCAACGCCTGCCAAAGGTTTTGGCCGGGGATTGGTAAACCCGTAACCTCCGTTTGTATCGCTTAACCGGTGACACACAGCATCACTGTATAGTATCGGGTCAGGGCGCCACAAGTTGGTATCAGAGCAGTACTGCCTGTAGGAAACCCTTCTACTGGTCGATGTTGAGTCTAGTGTTTGTGAAAATATTTTTAACCTAAAAATGAGTTGTGAAAACCATCTTAGGATTCTTTTTACTCCTTATCTGGTTACCCTCTAATCTCGGAGCAATCTTACCTCGATTTGGTTTAAAGTTTTACTTCTCATCTGTTACTTCAAAATTAGGATAACACTGGGTCGGTGTTATGTGCACCTTAGTGTTATGTGTCACGTTGCTCCCGCTGCGTTGCAATCCCAAATCAACTCAGATGTTTCTACCGAATCAATCATTTGATCCTTTCTCTGGGTTTAACCCACGGACTTGAACATAAGGTCCCGGATTGTGTCAACTAGAGTGTGTTAAGTTGTGATTTCTTAACTCTCACTAGTAGCACATGATGCTGATCTTTGACCCAAGTTCTATCTTGTTGATTCCTTGTAGTTGTTATACAATGCATTATCGTCCCTAGTCTGTGTACTTGAGTAGACGCTAATGCTATTGTTCAACCATTCGGAGAAGATACTAACTGTGTCATTGTCAAATCTCCAGAATGGCTCGAGGAGGCCGTGGAGGCCGTGGTGGTCGCGGTAACCACGATGATGATGAGGATGATCTGCCGCCACCACCCTCGATGGCTCAGGTCTTGATGGCCATTGAGGAGAACCGTGGGCGCAATGAGCGCTTGCTTGAGCAGTTGGTGCAGCAGAATGCACTGAGGAATGGCTGCAACACTCTCACTGAGTTCCTGCGCTCGCAGCCACCCACCTTTGCTGATGCTAAGGAACCCTGGACGCTGATGACTGGCTTCGCGCTCTGGAGCGCCAGTTCGGCGCGCTGCATGTCCCAGTGGCCGAGCAAGTCAACTTCGCCACCTACCTCCTGACTGGTGCTGCTGGCTGTTGGTGGGAGAGTCATGTGGCGCTGTTCGCGCCAGGCCATGCTTTCACTTGGGCGGAGTTCCGCACCGCCTTCCGTGCGAGTACATACCTCAGTCAATAATGGATTGAAGAGGAGGGAGTTCCTGGATCTGCACCAGGGTAATATGGATCTTCGAGCTTATGGGTGCAAATTCAACCATCTCTCTCGTTACGCCCCACGGGACGTGACCAATGATGCTGACAAGCAAGAGTTGTTCCGCAAGGGGCTTGCGCCGAGGCTCCGCTATGAGTTGCTGCCCTTCAAGTTTCAGAACTACCAGGAGCTGTTCAACCAGGCTCTTACTCTTGAGCAAGGAAGGAAGGAATTTGAGTCTTCCAAGAGGCCAGCCCAAGGGGACCGCCAGAGTTCCTCGGGTTCTGAGAACAAGAAGCGCAGGGTTTTCGTTCCCTACAGCGCTGTGCCGCGTGCTCCATTCATGCCGAGGGCCGCGGGATACAGGCCACCACCGCCGCGCCCCACTACTTCGACACCTGGGGCGAACGGAGTGGATATCGCCCTCAACTATCTGTCCCTCCTGGAAACACTTGCTACAGCTGTGGCCAGGCTGGCCACTACTCCAGGGAGTGCCCCCAAAAGGCACCTGTTTCGGTGACACCTGCACGAGCCCCTGCCACTCCAGCTGGCAAGGCTGGACCTACTGTGCGTGGTCGCCTGAACCACGTCTCTGCTGAAGAAGCTGAAGAGGACCCCGGCGTACTTATGGGTGAGTTACGAATCAATGGCAATTCAGCTACAGTTTTGTTTGACTCTGGAGCATCGCATTCATTCATATCTATAGCTTTTGCAAAAGACCACAAAATACCGTTCGAGAAAATGAGCCATCCCTTGGTGATCTCTACTCCTGGTTCCAAATGGCAAACCGATGGGGTTACTCCTGAGGTCCAGATTAATATAGGTTCCTTGTCCTTTCCTTATGCCTTGGTAGCTTTGAAGTCCAAGGCATTGATGTCATACTGGGCATGAACTGGCTAGCTAAATACCGGGCAAATCTCGACTGTGCCGCCAAGACCATTACTGTGACCGCTCCTTCCGGTGACATTGTGAAGTATTGGCCTGCAACATCAATACCTCCGTCCGCCATAGTACCCAACTCACCAGAGATTCTCCTTTGCTTCATGGAAGGCGAATCTCCTCCTGAAATCCAGGACATACACGTGGTGTGTGACTTCCCGGATGTGTTCCCGGAAGAGTTGCCTGGCATGCCCCTGACCGAAGTGTGGAGTTTGTTATAGATCTACTTCCCGGTACCGCTCCAATTTCCAAGAAGCCCTACCGTATGCCGGTGGAAGAGTTGGCTCTGTTGAAAGAGCAAATTGATCAACTGTTAGCGAAGGATTTCATCCAGCCTAGCAGTTCACCTTGGGGTTGTCCGGTACTCTTTGTCAAGAAGAGAGATTCTACCGTGCCTCGTCTAGTCTCTGACTATAGACCGTTGAATGCGGTGACAATCAAGAACAAGTACCTATTCCTCGCATCAATGATCTGTTGGATCAGTTAGCTGGTGCAACCGTATTCTCCAAGATGGATCTGAGGTCAGGATACCATCAGATAAAATCAGAAAGGAGGATATTCCAAAGACGGCATTTGTTACTCGTATGGTTCATATGAGTATACCGTCATGTCTTTTGGCCTCACCAATGCTCCAGCTACTTTCATGAGGCTCATGAACTCTCTTCATGGATTATCTTGACAAGTTTGTCGTCATTTACATCGATGACATCCTCGTTTATTCCAAAACCATGAAGAGCATGCCGAACATCTTCGTTTGGTTCTGACACGACTTCGAGAACACCGCCTCTATGCCAAGTTCTCCAAGTGTGAGTTTTGGTTGGATAACCTTGTCTTCCTTGGTCATGTGATATCCGCTAATGGTGTGGCTGTCGTTCCGGACAAGATTCAAGCTATTCTGGATTGGCTGACCCCAATGTCAGTCAAGGACATCCGTAGTTTTCTCGGATTAGCGGGTTACTACCGCCGATTCATCGAAGGATTCTCCAAGATAGCCAAGGCTCTGACTGACCTTCTCAAGAAGGATAAAAAGTTTGTATGGTCGGCCGAAGCTGAAGAGAGTTTCCAAACACTGAAAGCCAAACTCACCTCCGCTCCTGTGCTCGTCCTGCCGGACACAAGCAAGGATTTCGTCGTCTTCTGTGACGCCTCTCTACAAGGTTTGGGCTGTGTGCTAATGCAAGATGGCCATGTGGTGGCCTATGCCTCTCGCCAATTGAAGCCGCATGAGCACAACTACCCAACTCATGATCTAGAACTTGCCGCGGTGGTTTATGCTTGAAGCAATGGAGACCATACTTTTGGTAACCGTTGCGAGATCTTCTCGGATCACAAGAGTCTGAAATACCTTTTCACCCAGCCAGATTTAAATCTCAGGCAAAGGCGTTGGTTGGAGTTAATCACGGACTATAATGTGAGTCTGAACTATCAACCCGGCAAAGCAAACGTCGTGGCTGACGCGCTAAGTCGGAAGTCCTATTGCAACAATCTGATGATTGAAAATGCCCAACCTGCCCTCATGAAGAGTTCTCTCGTTTGAACTTAGAAATTGTTCCCCCGGCTATCTGGCTAATCTGGAGATCAAGTCTACTCTTGAAGACCAGATAAAAGAAGCTCAAAAGTATGATAAGGGTATCCTGAAAATCAAGGAGAATGTTGCTAGCGGAAAGGCCAAATGCTTCTCTGTCAATGACTCCGGAGTGTTATTTTGGTGACCGTCTAGTGGTGCCAAAGAAGCGAAACTTGAGAAGCTGATCCTCCAAGAAGCTCATGAATCTCCTCTCTCTATTCATCCCGGCAGTACAAAATGTACCAAGACCTTCGACCACAATTCTGGTGGACTCGAATGAAACGAGAAATCGCCAAGTATGTTGCTGAATGCGACACCTGTCGACGGGTAAAGGCTGAACATCAAAGGCCTGCCGGCACTCTTCGCCCTATTGCAGTCCCTGAGTGGAAATGGGATGAAATTGGTATGGACTTCATCACTGGCCTGCCGAAGTCTCCAAAGGGAAACGATGCCATCTGGGTCATCATTGATCGCCTATCAAAAGTGGCTCACTTCCTCCCCGTTCGTGTTGACATTACAGCCGCCAAGTTGGCAGATCTGTATGCTTCTAGGATCGTCGTACTCCACGGCGTTCCCAAGAAGATAATCTCTGATCGTGGAAGTTTGTTCACCTCCAGGTTCTGGACTAGTTTCCAACAAGCCATGGGAACCCGTGTCAACTTTAGCACCGCTTTCCACCCTCAAACTGACGGTCAGACTGAAAGGGTGAACCAAGTTCTGGAAGACATGCTCAGGGCATGTGTAATCTCCTTTGGCAAGATTGGGAGAAGTATCTTCCCTTCGCGGAGTTCTCTACAACAACAGCTATCAAGCCAGTCTGGGTATGGCCCCATTCGAGGTTCTGTATGGAAGAAAATGCCGCACTCCTCTGAATTGGTCCGAGACCGGAGAGAGGGCACTCTTTGGTCCGGATATTATCAATGAAGCTGAGGAGAAAGTTAGAATCATACGAGAGAATTTGAAGATTGCCCAGTCTAGGCAGAAGAGTTATTATGACAAGCATCATCAGGAAGTTCACTATGAAATTGGTGATAAAGCTTACCTCCGTGTCTCTCCCCTCCGAGGCGTTCGCCGCTTCGGAATTAAGGGAAAATTGGCCCCTCGCTACGTTGGCCCTTTCACTGTCCTGGCCAAGCGGGGAGATCTTTCTTATCAATTAGAGTTACCAGCTAACTTCCCCGATGTGCATGATGTGTTTCATGTATCCCAACTTCGCCGTTGTTTCAAGGATCCTATCCATGGAGTCAATCATGAGGACTGGATATCCAGGCAGACCTCACTTACCGCGAGCATCCTGTCCGTATCCTGGATGAAGCAGAAAGGAAGACTCGAAACAAGACCACCAAGTTCCTCAAAATTCAGTGGTCTCATCATTCCGAAGATGAAGCAACCTGGGAAAGGGAGTCTAGTCTTCGTGAGGAGTATCCCGACTTCCTTCCGCAACCTTAGAATCTCGGGACGAGATTCCTGTAAGGAGGGTAGAATTGTAACAGCCCCACTCTTGGTACTAAAATTTGAACCAAATTTTCACTTTTGCTTCTCATACTTGCATCATGGCATCATTTGTTTTATTGCTCAAGTTGAAATCAAGTGAAAACAAATTAACAAATGGAAACAATGTCACCAATTAAATTCAAGTCTTGCACTTCCAAATGTGCTTGTTCTTGGCAAACACAAATACAAATGCAAATCCATATTGTCAAGGAAGTTCCAAGGGTTCAGAATTTAATACTTTGCACTGGTTTTAAAATTCAAAAGTAAATTCATTTTGGTTTTACCAAAAATGCCATAAACAACCACTATGAACAAAAGGTGGCAAAACTTTTTATTTTGCCAAACCAATTTTGTGGTGCTTCTGCATGATGTTGGGAGGCACCCTGAATTTTCCCAAATTTTTATAAATTGTTTAAGTGCCTCAATTAATTGGTGGAAATGCTACTGAAATTATAAAAGAAATAGAAAAGGGCTTCGTTGTAATAGAAAAATCAGCCGAGGGGGTTTTCGCAAAGTCGTCGTCTTCCTCTGTAGCGACCACGCCGCGCGGCCGAGCCGCACCGCCTAGCCACCATGGCGACACGGCGATGCCAGGCCCCCTCCCTGCGCCTCGACGCGCTTAAAGGAGCCGCCAGGCCCCCCTGCCCTCTGCTCGACACCGCTCCTCTGCCCTCCCCCTCTCCTCTCTCCACCCGCACCCGAACCCTAGCCGCCATGGCCGCCATGCTCGTCGCCGGCGATTGAGAGCTCGCAGAGCAGATCGAACAGGCCCCCGAGCTCCGCCTCTTCCTCCTCTACTTCCTCGCCGACTCGCACTTGCTGGGAGGCCGTGTACCGGGCGAATCGAGCCCTTCTCCCGCGCTGCGTCCGAGCTCCGCCGCGTCGATTAGCTCGCCGCCGTCCTCCTCCGACCTCGCCGTCTTCACCTTCGTGCTCAGGGTGAGCTCGGTCCCTATGGACATCCCCTTTCTTCTCCTCTCGCTCGGTTCGCCGATTCGATGCAAGGCCGTAGCACGCCGCCGCCGTTGCTCGACGCCGGCGTTGCTCCGGTGGGTTTCCAGTGAACCCTGCACACCCACGAGTAGCCCTCGACGTGTAGGTTAGTTTCGTCCAGACGCCCAGCTCTGGCGAGCCGTAGATCGACGCGTCCGTCGTCGCCGTTGCCGCCGGCCAGCACCGCCGCGTCGCCGCGCGGGAGGTGACCGTGGTCAAACCAGCCGCTGGGCCCGCGCTTGCTTGCGTGGACGCCACCGTGGCGTTGGGTCCCACTAGTCAGTGGCTGTGGCTAGCCCGTCCCGCGGTGAAAAACGTTTCGGCGTATTTTCTTCTGAGAACTAAGAATTAAAAACAGAATTGCAGATTCAAATCTTTACTTCTAAAATCCATAACAAATTGAAAAATGCTCCAAATTGAATGATTCAAATTCCACATGTTCTGAAAATGTGCTCCACATGAACATGTCATTTTTGACACATGACAAATAAATATGTTGCTTGTATTATAAATTACAGAAAATGCAGAATAAATGGCAAACTTTGAAAATTCATAACTTTAGCTCTGAAACTCCAAATTGAGCAAATAAGGTGTCTAAAAATTTGTCTTGACACCCTTTACACATCCATATTTTATTTGGACATAATTGAGCAATTTAAATCTTCTGTATGTCAAAAATACTAAAAATGGCAGCACTGAAATGCCACTTTCGAAATTCATATTTAATTCAAAAGAATTCCAAAATTGATGTTGAAAGGCCCTAAATGTTCAGCAAATCAATACCTAATCAGTAGCATCTATTATATGCATGTTTTACATGTTTTCATAGCACAAGAAAGCATTAAACCAAATATGGGACTTTCTTCTCCTTGTCAATTCAATTATTTTGCACCCTATTTAAATTGATACTTGGGTTAATAAATTCAGTGCATCAAACCTGTCATGTCATCATGTGTTTGCGCATTGCATTTGTTACGCATGAGTGCCTATTGATTGTGTTGTTTCCGGTGTTCTTATGCATCGATAGATCAAGCAGTCGGGGTTTCTCCACAATACCCTGACGACCCGAATTACCAGCCCGTTGAACAAGGCAAGCGTAATCCCCCCTCTGAGCATGTCTCCTCCTATGTTTTCCGCAGATATTTTCTCCACTATAATATTGCATGCGATTCCAAATGTCAATTTGGTTGGATTAGAGTATCCTATTAGATGCATTATGTTTTCCGATGCCATTACCTGTTTCCTCCTAATATCCATAGGATTGTTGTGTGGCCTGAGATAATTATATCCGCTATGTTATGCTTAGCCATGCTTAGTCGTCCGGTGGATATGCTATTGTTGGAACCGTGGTGGAATGATCGGATGATGGTGGAAAGTTGTGGTGACATATAATAACATGTTTAAAGGCAGGGATGAGGGGCCACATGGAATGTGGTGGGTTGTCTCGTTCTCGCCGCCTAAGTGCGAGTTCTCCCCTTCGAACCAAGACTGAGCGTGCTACCATGCGTGGGGCCTATGCATTCGCAGTGCAGGAAGCCTCATAGACTAAATAACTCGGGCGGGGCTAGCCAGGGTCCTCTAGTTCGGGCTTCCATTTGCGCGTGCGTGATGATGGTGGTATGAACTGAGATGAGGGTTGTGGTATTAGGAAAATAAGTGGCTGTGGGGCGGGGTGATGTGATCTGGCAGTCCTACCGCCACTGATGATCTGGAGAGTCCTTAACGAGGGAGAAGTCGACGCCGCTCCCACCCAGCCGGCTTTCCATGGAAGAGAGCTAATACGTAGGCAATGGGCCGGACGGTACGCGTGGCAAACATTGTACACCCCTGCAGGGTAAATCTTTTCGAAAAGCCGTGTCCACGGTTAAGGACGACTTGGTGCCGGATTCAGGGACCATAGAATAACTTGAACGGAATGATTAAAACCTGGGTACTAAAGGTACCACCAAGAATGCAAGGTTGACTCCCTCGAGGGTGATTCGGGGAGGTGCCTCTGTAGATAGGCGAAGTGATTGATGGTGGTTGCTGATGAAGATGATCAGAAGAAAAGAGTTTATTTCTTACCTCTTTAAAAATATTCTGATTAGTCGATGCCATTGAGTGGTGTTTTATAAAGAAAATCAGCTTTATGCAAAACAGCCATAAAACCTTGAAAGCCAATCATCGAGCATATATTAGCTCTTAATCTTGCGAGTTCGTCGAACTCAACGTCGTTTGCTTATTTCAGGAGAGGACTTCACTGACCTCGAAGGTGGGTTCTTTGTGGACGTCGACGAGTAGTCTGGGGTTCCCAGGTGGCAGCTTGGGACATCCCGGAACAGCTGGCGCTGAATGTTTATCTATAGGCCTCTCAGGCCATATTTGGATCTTGTTGTTTAGAACAACTTATTTCGCTTCCGCTTGATGTACTGTTGGGTCTGTGACCTCTGGTTGTAATATTTGCTATCTTTCTCTATTATAAGAGTTGAACTATAATGCTTTGTGTCGTAGAGTCTGTGATGTGCCAGTTGTTCCACAAGTCTTGATCTCTCTATTATGCATTGAGGGTTGTGCCCGTGTTAAGGCATCACTCGGGGTGTTGCGTTGTTGGTGTGTGGTGTACCCAGCAACGCCTGCCAAAGGTTTTGGCCGGGGATTGGTAAACCCGTAACCTCCGTTTGTATCGCTTAACCGGTGGCACACAGCATCACTGTATAGTATTCGGGTCAGGGCGCTACATGAAGTGCTAGAACTATCCTTGGTTTGGAGATTATTCTTATGAGTGTTGTTAAGGCTCTTTGTGAAGACGATGCACTGGACTAGTCTGAGAGGGTTGTTGAATGTGCATGCCCAACAATGTGATGCTAATGGAGATCACGCAGAGGCGGTGGTGTGATACCGAGGCAAACCACTATGATGTGATACCATGGTCAACAAAAAGGTTGGTGTGGAGCCAAATTTGAGTGGTGTGATGTCAGTTGAAGAATTGGTGTGTGAACGACATTGGTGATGTGATGCCATCTTATATGGAGTTGGTGCAAGGCTTACAAACGTTGTGATTCTGTTGCTAGATATGAGGCGGTGTAAGTATGTCTTGGTGTAAGACCATCATAAGATGAAGAACATGGTCCAGATGATCTTGATTAGTGGATATAATTGACATGGCAAGATTAAGGGGGAGAATGTTAGCAGTAATCTTGAGATCCTCATATCCATAATTGTAGTGTATCTAAGAGAATCCTTAGTCCATACGTATCCAGGGTGTATAGGAGTCCTATTAGAAGTAAGAGTTATAAGTCTTTGTGTACAAGTCAGTTTCAATAGCTCTTTAAAGAGAAGGGTTTGTAATAGCTTTGTAAACACAAGGGTTTGTAATAGTTTTCAGCTGTTACAAGCTGGAGTACTGTAACCGAGAGAACAATAACCAACCTAGAAAGCCTATATAAGAATGTATACCCTATGTTAAAATCCAAGTTTACTGCATAGAGAAGAATAAATAGAGCTTCATCTAACATCCAACTTTATACTCTTAGATACAACACAACTATAGATAGGATGATGACAAATTGCCAACATCATATCCATAGTTGTGGTATATCGAAGAGAATTTAGTCGGATGTTAGATGAAGCTATATTTATTTTTCTCAATGTAGTACAAGCTTAGTTTTTTACAGTGGGGATACATGCTTATATAGTCTTTTTAGTACATGTATTGTTCACGGAACAGTAGTTCGGTTGCAGTAACTCTAGCTTGTAACAGCTAGAAACTATTACATAACTACTCGTTTACGGAGCTATTCAAAACTAACTTGAACACAAATACTTGGGACTCTTATTTTTACTAGAACTCCTACATACCCTTGATACTTTAAGACTCAGCGAGCTCAATCCGTTTGGTTGTCCGACGGAGCTAGCTTAGTCTTGAAGTATCCATGGTATGTAGGAGTCCTAGTAGAAGTGAGAGTTCTAAGTATTTGTGTTCAAGTCAGTTGTGAATAGCTCTGTAAAGGAGCAATTTTGTAATAGTTTCCAGCTGTTACAAACTGGAGTTGATATAACCAACCTACCATTCAGTAAACACTATCTGACCTAGAAATCCTATATAAGGATGTATACACAACACACACACACACACACACACACACACACACACACACACACACACACACACAACACACACACACACGAGGAAGGCGTGTGTGAAGCTCATCTGTTTAGAAAGGGTGAGACCTGGGTGAGAGCTAGTAGCTGGGTCTAACAAACTTGCCACATCCTCGAAGAACTTCAGATGAAGGGCTAAGATTTCTGCATGCAGAAATGAGCTATTTGCATGACATTGAATATTTGTGGCACCAGACACTTTCAGCGAACCTCTGCAGATCTTGGTGGCCTACAAGAGAAATTAGTTAACTATAGCATGAAGTTCTAAAGGTCAAATAGTGATACAATAAGATAAAAATTGGAACAAAGGTCTTGTACATGAGAAATTAGAACCAATAAGTCTAAGGGATACCTCACTAGCACAAAGAAGACCAACATCGTCGGGGCAATACAAGATTTTTGCTGAATACTTAGATAAGCACCTCCATGATTCTTTTGCTATTTCATCGTCTTCTTTATTCTGGTATTTTGGTTTATTCTGCAAATCTGTTATTAATGTGTCGTACTGCACAGTAAAAAAAATGAACTGTCCTTAGACATAAAATTTTGAGCCACGGAACTTTTCTAACATGCTTGAACAGTAGAGCAGGGAAACTAAGATGTGAAACCTTGGATCGCAAAAGTTTCAACTCTTCAGTCAAATCACTGAAAGAAATGGTTTTCTGGTCATAGTATTTGTTCAGATATTTTGGAGGAGGGGCACAAAGCTCTATCTCTTCTCTATCAACCACAGTGTAGATCTGTTTAAGCAAATCATAAAGACATATGTTCAAAACCACAGTCTGGAAACATATCTGTATATTGCTATCTATTTGCAGTTCAATATACGAAAATAGAGGGTTGCATTGATCACAGCTAGAATATCCTGCATAATTTTGCGGAACATGTGCAACAAGAAAAATAGGATTTACCTTAGCATTTAGAAGCTTTTCCAGTTCAGAGAACTGAACTTCACAATCCAAATCAGAAGAGACACCTATGACAAAGAAAACAAAAATCATTAGATATGATTTATGGGGTGTAGAGAGAAAATCAAACCTATGGTAGAAACTAAGAAGCAAGGGGACTTCACAAATATTGGCAGTCCATGGCAGAAGAAAAACTGAAGATTATGCCCTTCAACTGTTACTTCTCTGGTTTCACATTTTATTCACTTGGACGTCACAAGTCATGCTTAGTAATTTACCTCATGACCAATATGCTATTGTTAATAAGAATGAAACAGTGAAGTTGTCCAATCTATATTTTTGTCAGCCATCTTGAATTTGTGGATACTGGGAGCTCTCCTATCACCACTCGTCATAGCTTTCAATCAAGTTCATCCATATTGCCGTATTTATTTATAGAAATCATTTTTTAACTTGAATTATGTATCTGACACGAGGTCCATCAGTTTATTTAATATATATCTGACATGTAAGTAGAGAAAGAATGAAGAGTATGTAGTGTTATATGCAATGTAGCAAAACAAAAGAGTTCTCTGTATCTTTGTGAATGCTTGCCTTTTCTTATAACAGGTGATGCCATCATACCGAACACCTTCGGCTTGTGTTCAGAGTTGTGATAGAACTCTTGCTCAGAACACGAAGATGGCGAACACGACAATTTCAGAAGGATTATATGCAGAAAGGAAGATTTAACCATAATTAAAAAGGTGATCTGGTGTTTCACAACACCTTTATTATCATGGAATAAGGGTGATTGCCAGTTGCATTATGGCACTCATCAAATATCATAAGATTAACCATGTCCAATCTCAAGAAAGCTTTGCGTAAAGCATTCAGCAAGACATCTGGTATCATCACCATAACCTGCAATTTTTCAATAGCACTCCAAAATAAGTGACTACAGAATCTACATACAAATGAAACAAAGTATAGTTCTTAATCAAAATTAAAAATGGTGCAATGTAAGGGACCTATCTACCAGTCCAATCAATAAAGCGGCAGAGCCAGTCAGATGTATATTGGTAGCCCAGATGAAAATTGGCAGGAACTAACGAGCCTGGATCAGTACTTGCCTGATATTTCGATAATTGTTCTTTCCATCTATTACCCGTCCACTGATCAACCCCCTTTGCACCACAATAGAGTTCCACCCCAAAAGCTGTGTGGGTTTTAATCACCTTGAATTGCTATGGGAAAAAAGTCAGAACAAACTTAAGTGAATGTATGTGCAAGTACCGGCTTATAAACTGCTGTACAACCTCCAGGGCAAAAAAGAAAAGAAAAAAACTGTTGTATAACCTGCTCGACAAGCTGAACTTTTGGTGCAAGGAAGATGGTGATCTTCCAATCCTTCTTGGATTTGTCGATCTCCCTCCCAAACTCTTTCATGAGCATCACATCAATCATCGTCTTCCCAGTTCCTGTGTCGAGCATCGCAATCGTGTTTCGTGTCTTGGCAACCTCGTGGACATCAAGCTGGTATCTGACCGATTTTAGTGTCATGAAACACCGTCAGGGAACAACGCTCTTGTCTTTCAGATCATACAAGGATAGTGATCGTGGAAACAAGAGAGAAAAAACCTTCTGGGAGTGAAGTCTTGGCACTCTGTCTTGTGCCTTTTCTGCCTGTCTGGTTCATCTTCTTGAGCAGATGGCTCCGACGACCTCTTCAGAGGGTTCATGTTAACTACAAATAATGTCAAAATCCAACAACATTTTAACAAGAGAGGTCAGTAGCAATGCAATCCACCATTAGACTAGCCATAGTGGGAGTATCATAGGTAGTATCATGCATACCATGTTGGCACAAAGCTGACATGTCACTGCAATTAATAAGGAGAGAGATGATGGTGGTATCATAGGTAGATACCGTAACATAACGGATTTTGAGACAAGATGAGTCTATAGCCTAATAAATGCATGATTATATGATACCACACATATGTTACTACCCACTATGGGGGTAGTAACATAGACCAGTATCATATGCATGATACTAGTGTATGATACTTCCCACTATGACTAGTCTTAGAATAGAAACAATCAATAACTCGTGACGGGGGAAGACCCCAAAAAAGTGTCAATTTCAGGTCGCTTAACCCCCAAAACCTTCCAAAAAAAAACTCCAAGAAAATGGAAACAGCGACGCAGCTGAACCATGCGGGTGGCAAGGTGTGTTGCGGCGGGTGGATCCAGACTAGGTTGCCACCATCGGTGGCAGCGAAGCCCTGATGTGGATCTGGAGTCCCCGGTCCGCTGTGGTGGGGTCGCCGTCGGGTTGCTTGCTCCTGCGACGTGGTGGGTGGGAAAAATCAAGCGAAAGCTCGGCGCCTCAACGCCGGCGGCGGCAAAACCTATGGGTGTGGCGTTCCTCTTGGGGCGCGGCTTTGACCCTTCCCCTACACTTAGTGTGAAAACCTATGTCCGCCCCGGTCTGACGCGGCTGCGGCGTTTCGTGTCATGACCCTTTTGAGGGCCGTCATTAATGAGTGTGGGTCCCTCGAACGCGACGGCGTGTCTCCTGTGCTTCCTCCCAACGGCTCGTCGGAGCATTTAGTTGTGCACGTTTGTGCGTTAACGTTTTTGAGCTAGTTATGTCGTGTCGTGTTTTCTCCGAGGGATTTCTCAACACTTTGTATCATTTGGCTGTGTGGTTTTATACTAACATAAAAAGGGAGAAAAGGCTATTTCGAGACGCGGTCGAAACCAATGCCGCCCGGATGTTCTGGAAGCTTTTGAAAACACCCTACGGTAGCCGGCTCCGATTCGCCAACATTAACGCGGACGAGGCGGAGGGGATCCAGCGGGCATTGCCAAGCCCCGGCCTGATCACGCCCTTATCAGCACAGCGGCGCAGCCCTGATCACGCCCTAATCGAGAACAAACAACAAAAACCCCAATGACAAAACGACGCGCGAACATTGTCTCTGGGTTAGCTAGTTACCATCGGAGACATGGGCGGCCTCCGCCGCCGCCGCCGTGGAGCTGGTGGCGTTCGTCGCCTCGCCTCCCCCTCCATCTCCGGTCGCCGCTCCCGCTGCCGCCATGAGTGAATCGTCGCCCCACTCGTACGAGGCAAGCTTCAAGCGAGGATACTTGGACGGCGCTGCGTGGGGTTTGGAGGCTTCGTAGTAGTAGGCCTACTCGGGCGACGCCTTTCTATATCCTGAAACGGGCGCATCATCGGCAGCGGCCGTTTTGATATGGAGTGTAACACCCCAATTTTTCTAGACTTGGAATTGTGGTGTTAAGTTAGAATTTTCAGAAATAACAAAAACTTTTGTTTTATTTTAGACAACTCTTGCTTGAGCTCATGATTGGTTTCTTAAGCCATTTGGTTGTGTTTGAATCTTTTTAGTACCACTTTTATAATTTCCTCTAGTTTTAAATTTGGTAGTTTTGATCTTCTTTTTGTTAAAACATAGCTAATCTAGAGCCCTGGATTAAGCATCTCTGGTGTTGTTTTTGAAATGCACCTCGACCATCTTGCTCCTTGAACTTTCTCCTTTTAGGTTATGCATTGTTTGATCTTTTTAAAACTTGTTTGAGCATAAAACCATCTTGGTGTATAGGGCTACTCAAAACAGTGACCATTTGGTCATTTTTCTCAAATTTCTTAGCTTTCAAAATTCTTTCTTCATGCTTTTAGACTTAGAACTTTTTGCATCACCTCACTTAGTTCACCACACTCATGTTTTTGGTTAGCTCATGTGTTGACCACATTTTGTCTTGTGAGTTTAAATTAGTAAATCAAATTAAGTGTTAGTCTAAAAATCCTAACCCTAGCTAACCCTGCCCACGCCCCTCCAACGGCTCACCTCTATCTCTCTCTGCCTAGAGGGACCAGCCACATCACCCCTGGCCCACTTGCCAGCCCCCCCCCACCACCCCTCTTCTCCACTCACCACTCACCCATCTCCACCGTGGCCAATGGAGCTTCACCCCCTCTCCTCCCACTGGCCAGCCCACGTCGTCCGACCAGGACTCCCCAGCCCACACCTCCACCGCCCCAGCTAGCCTCTGCTCGCGCCCCACGTCACCCCAGCCCGCCCCCTGGTCCGAAAACCCTAGAAAGGGTGGATCTCGTCCCTCCACCGACCCCGACCTCCCCATTCGCTATTTTCCCTCCCACAGGCCGCACACCTCACCCCACCATCCTCCCGCGAAGCCCAATCCATCCCCGTGACCCCTGCTGCTCGGGAACGCCGGAGGAAGCCGAGGTCGTCGCCGGCGAGCCACGGTCGAAGCCGCCATTTCTTTCCCCCTTTCTCCGCCATTTTCAGCCCAAGAAGCTCCCCCTACCTAGACCTAACCCTCCCCCATCTCCTTTTTGGCCCAGATTTGCAGAGGAGCTCGTCGTCGTCGTCGTCAACCCGAGGAAGTCCGTCGCCACCGCAGCCATGGAGTCCGGCCATCTCCGGTGACTCCGTCTTCGCCCAAGCCTCTCCCTCGACCCCCTCCGCCGTCTGCAGCCCTCCCTAGTCGCATGCAGAACCCCTAGGTGAGCCCCTCGCCGTCGCCGTCCTTCCCTGCCTGCGGCCGCCGTCGTGCGCGTCGCGCTGGGGAAGACGAACGCGAGCCGTTGATCGCGAGATCAACGGCCCAGTTCAAATCCGCCCCGCGGGGCGCTCCCGCGCGCTGTGCTGCGCTGCGATGCGCAGTTGGGCCGGCCCAGCTCACTCGCGCGCCAGATCCGCGCTGGGCTCGGCCAGATCTGGCCCAGGCGCGGCCCGTTTCCTTTTTTTTAGCCGCAGCTTTATTTATTTTCTGTTTCTGTTATTTGTGTGTGATAGATTAATTAATTTGTGGTAGATCTGTTAGTGTTTTAGCTTTAGGATAAATTTTGTGTGGTTCTTGGGTGTTTTCTAAAACATGTAGAGCCAGTGTTGTGTAAAAATATTTTATAGTTTGTGCAGTGCATTAAATCTAGTAAAAAGTGTGTTTAACACTCAAATTGGAATATCTTGAGCTAGGATGATCCAATTGGAGTGAATCCAATTTCTACCGAAAGCTAAAATCAATACCTTCCCATAGAATTTAACCTTGCAAGCAGGAGGTTACTAGAACTGGAGTTTTAATTCTTTTAGTTTTAGGACCAGTAGCATTTGGTGCAATTTTAATTCTCAAATGAGAAGTGATTTGTGTGCAACTCCAATTTTCTTAGCTTGGTATGACTTGTAGCAGTACTGTGGTGGAAGGACAGATTTTAGGAGTATTATTCCAGGAGTTGTGCCTTTTTTCCCCAAAGCAGCAACTTGGCCTCTATTAAAAAGTATTTTTCTTTATGGTTTGTTTTTAATTGCTTGTGTTTAGGATTGTGGTAGATGTTATATCCAGAAGATGTCTATGAAATGAAATGTTTGCTGTTTTGTTTAAGTACTTTAGATTGTTGTCAACCCGCTATTTAGAACTTATCGTTAGTTGCGTTCAATTTTCCGGTACGATAGAACCGCAAGAGGAGGAGCAGTACGGGGGAGCTGAACCCTCCTACGAGGAAGAACAAGACCAGGGACAGTTTGCTGAGCAAGGCAAGCCACCTCACCACTCTACTGAAATCCTATTATTTTTACAAGCATGTTTTGTTTTCAAAATAAATAATGCATGTTTTATTTCCTTTGTGGCATCTTGCCACCCAAAAACTATTTTACAAAATATTGTTTGGCCAAAAGATATCTACTAGTATATAATAGGTTTTATAAGAATAAGTCTTTACATGAGAAGCCTTCTACTGAAGGCGCTATCAAGAAAATTATATTTTCTAGTAGCATATCCTTATACTCTTACCTCAAAACTATAGGATGGGAACTGGATTTGATGAAATGTTTTTAAAGGAAAACCCGAGTCGCTGAGAGCGATCAGCGAGAAAGTGTTCTATAAAACCCAAGTTGCGGGAGCAAATGGAGATGTTTGTGAAAACCCGAAGTGCTGGAGCATTCGGTGAGTTTACGAAAACCCGAGCTGCTGGGAGCAGTCGGAGGTGGAGATGTTTTGGAAAACAAAGTACTGCCCTAGCGGCCGCCCGAACAATTAACCCGTGCAACCACACTACCTGATATGGGTAGGTCTTAGCCGGAAGCTTGTCCACTTTAGTACGGAGGATCTCATACTTATATAAGGGCTAGAGTCCCTCGAAGCCGGGTTGCCATCTGTACGAGGCAATACACATGTGGAGGATCCGCGCCGGACGATTACGTTGGTCCCCTGACTTGGCAGTGTGGCGTCCCGAGAGAGAGACCAGGGGTCTAGAGGAGCACACGGTGCCGAGGGGAACAAACCCAGTGGGAGTCCACTGTACTAGAGTGGATTAGGGGAAAGCTTTGATCATGTTATCTGAACCCCCGCATACTGTCGTATGAGGACCGTGGCTGATCACGGCGGAATAACTGTTTGGTGTGGTGAAAGTGCACCACCTCTGCAGAGTGTAAAACTATTCGAATAGCCGTGTCCGCGGTCATGGACGGTTGGAAAGGTCCCCGATCTAGGCGTACGGGCAAACTTTTATGTTTTCAAAAGAAAAGTGGTTTTCTCGGTGGAAACAAGGAGGCAATTCAATAAGGTACCTGGGAGGTACGGATTTGGGAGAAGATGGTTGGTCTCGGGGAGACAATCAGACTGATCTCGTGGAAAGGAAAAAGGGGTACCCCCATCCTAATGTCTTTGGAAAGATTTTACAAAATGTTTTACAAGAATGTGGAAATAGTGCCTGCTATTTCTACAAGAGAGAATTCTATCTCTAAATGTTTTGTTTCAAAAGGATATAGATATGTTGTAATCTCCATGTCTAAAAGCATCGTATGCGAAAACTAAGCTCTATAGCATTATATAGCAGCTATCCAGTTTTCGAAAATGTTTTATTGCATCACCATGAAAACTTAAGCCTTCAGGTGGTATTGCGAGTACGTAATTGTACTCATATGGCTGTGTCACTGGATATTCAAACGTCCAGATTACAACGAGGAGGCTACGCTGAAGAGGAGGAGTATGCCGACGACTACGCCGCTTAGCTGTCACCGGTCAACTGCACTTGTGGAGTTGCGTCCGTTGGAGACGAGGGCCGACGCTAGCCACGAGCTTCCGCTGTATCGTAGTTAATTCCGTCCTGCGTGACGATGATTTGCAGACTTGGTCATGTGACCACTTTGTGTTGTAAGACTATTATTCGTACGACTTGAATGATGTAACTCTTGATACCATGTTGGTTATGTGATTGCGATGCACTGATCATTGGGATCGTGATCCATTTTACATAATGTGGACATCTCGGACTTCGGTACGAGGGGTCCTTACAGACTTGGTATCAGAGCCATCGTTGACCTTAGGAGACTTTAGCTAGGTTAGGCGTCGACGTCACGCAAAACTGTTTTTCCTTAAAAACTTAGGAGAGGTGTTAAATTGCGGAATATACTGCTGTATCCTCTCCCCTCTATTTTAACTACTTAAATAACTATACTTGCATTAGTTTCTACTTGTTTCTACTTAAAATTTTGCACACTGTTCACTAATTAAACCTTAATTTAAAATTTTGTGTAGATGGCCGACGGGTTTACGACGAGTATCCAGCTGGGGGCGATACCTACCCCGGGAGTGACGCCGCTGTTCCAGACCGAGCTGCTGGCGTCCACTCCCTGAGTTGCGTGGAGGACGCGCTCTGCCGTTAGTCGGCGAGAGATGTCCTGGAGGGTGAGGTGCACCCTTCGAAGCCCTCTTGTGCCACCGTTTGCGGAGGAGCTGACCGTGGAGGCCATCGAGCCCACCCAGACCGGAGCTACTTCGACCGTCCTGCAGCGGGCTCTCGCTCGCTTGGTGCACTTCCACAGCGCCGAGTTAGTCGGCACCCGCTTCGAGTTCTTCGAGAGGCGCGACGACCAGGGCCACTCTATGCCTCTGCGCCCCCACCCCATCTTTGGGCTGCACGTGGAGGACTTGGGGATCCTTCTGGAGCACACTCAGGACCAGCTGGTCCACAGCCGTATGGAGAGCGACCTTCGCCGTATGCAGTACGTCGACGCGGAGAACCGCGTTACGGAGGCCGAGCAGGACACCGAGGCTGTGGAGGCCCAGCTCAAGGAGTCTCAGGACAAGCTGAAGATTGCAGAGGAGAAGCTCAAGGCCACTGAGGAGCGCCTGAGGAGGTCCCGGGCCGCGCTCGGGAAGGAGCGGAAGGAGACCCGTCGCTTCGAGGCCCGTTTCAAGACCGCCCGGTACTGGCAGCTCAACCTCGCGCGTAGGGTTGATGATCTTGAGCGACCATTCAGCTCGTGACACCCGGATCGCCGAGCTAGAGGAGGAGCTAGAGGAGTTGCGCAAGGAGAACGACGATCTCCTGCCCGACGACGAGGATCCGATGGAGGATATGGACATGGAGCCGGAGAGCGAGCAGGAGGACGACGACCTTCGCGACGACACCGACGCGGACTCGGAGCTAGTTATGTCCGAGAGGAGGACCCCGACGAGCCCCCTTACGACGGCGACGCACTCACTTCACCTGACGTCGCTGCCGCGGACGAGTAGCTACTTCGAGTAGTTCTTTTGAGTTAGGATCACCCTGTCGCGAGCTTGTTATGTTGCGATCGTGTGATCTTGTTGTCATTAGTATGTGGTAGCCTTGATGGTTGTAAGGCGACTGTTGTGTTAGACTTTGTATTTGTGAACTCATGTGAGTTGTATCGAGACCCTATTATCGAGCTAGTTATCCCATTTGTGCCGTATGTTCTTGCTGCATTTGTATGATGTTCTTGTTTGCATGGTTGGCATGTTTTCATTCTATCTCAAATGTTTTATTCATTGTTGTTTGGAGTTTTAATTCTGCCATTTTCTAAACTTCAGTATGGCGAGAGATCCACCACCACCACCCGAGCCCACTATGGCCCAGTTGATGCGTCTCTTCATGGAGGACCGTGAGGCCGCTCGTGCCGAGAGGACAGCGAACCTCGCCACACTGCAGCACCTGGCCCAGATTGCCGTCAACCCTAATGGTGGCAATGGCGGCAATGGCAATGAGGAAGGCCGTTCCAAGCTGCGAGACTTCCAGAACACTAATCCCCCGGTGTTCTCTCAGAGGGTGGATCCACTTGACGCGGATGACTGGATCCGCACGATCGAGAACAATCTAGAGGTCGCCCATGTTGGCGACAATGAGAAGGTGGTCTATGCTACTCACTACCTCTCAGGTGCCGCCCGAGCATGGTGGGAATCAGTTAAGGCACTGCTGCCTCAAGGTGAAGTTGTGACCTGGGAGGCTTTCAAGACCAAGTTTCAGAAGCGGTACGTGCCATCGGGTCAAGTCAGCATCATGCGAGAGAAGTTTCTGCAACTGAAGCAGGGTGGTATGTCAGTGGGTGAGTATCTGGAGAAATTCACCACCTTGGCAAGGTATGCACCTGCCGACGTGGACACGGAGGAGAAAAGGAAGGAAAGGTTCCTGAATGGGTGCATGATGAAATGCAATGCATCCTGGTGGTGATGCCATTCAACGATCTGGAGTCTTTGGCTGACGCCGCCATCATGATGGAGCACAAGCGTAAAGCGTCCTATGACAACCGCAAGCGCCGACAGATGATGCAGCAAGGCAGCAGCAGGCGCAACAACAACAACAACCAGCGCCTGCGCCCACCCTTCACCTAGGCCTGCTTATCAGCCGCCACGACCTGCGTACCCGCCATCAAGACCCCCGTCGTATGCACCCCGTCCGAGTTACCCCACTCGCCCACCTGTTCCTCGCCCAGGAGGCGGCTACAATCCCGGTCTCAATTTCACTCGGCCGCCAGCACCAAGACCCACCGGAGGCTGCTTTGCCTGTGGACAGCCTGGGCATTTCTCAAGGGACTGCCCCACCAAGCAACCTGCGGATAATCGCCCCAATGCGACCAAGATGAACCAGGGATCAGTCCGACCCCTGGAGGCAAGGCCCCTTACCCGAAGAAGCTGGGCACCTGGCAAGGGGACATCTGAATCATATCAGCGCTGAAGAGGCCCAGGAGGCACCTGACCTGGTGATGGTACGTTTCCTGTCAACTCCGTACTGCTACCAGTTTTGTTTGATTCCGGAGCATCCCATTCGTTTGTTACCGAGCCATTTGTTAAGACAAGTGGATGGTCCCAACTTGTTGCACCGCCCTATGTTGGTGCAAATTCCTGGAGCCACCACAAGAGCCAACCTTTCTGCAAGGAGACTCCCGTGGAAATCCAGGGAGCCCGATTCCATGCCGATCTTGTGGTTTTGGGAAAACAAGGTATAGAAGTGGTTTTAGGAATGGATTGGATGGCAGTGAACCGTGGAGTCATAGATTGCAACACGAAGACTATCACTCTAACCAGCCCAGAAGGAGACGAGGTTGTGCACACCTCTTCAATGCACTCTTGTTAGGGCATTGTCATAAAAGTATAGCTAAGCCTGCCTTGGAGGAGGTACCAATAGTTTGTGAGTATCCCGATGTTTTTCCCGAGGAACTACCCGGTATGCCGCCTGATCGGGATATCGAGTTCATCATTGAGTTAGTTCCTGGAACTGGACCCATAGCCCAGAAGCCTTACCGGATGAACCCTCAGAGCTTGAGGAATTGAAGAAGCAACTGGATGACATGCTTAGGAAAGGACTGATTCGCCCCAGTGCCTCACCATGGGGATCTCCAGTGATCTTCGTGGATAAAAGAGACGGTACCACTCGCTTATGTGTGGATTACCGGAAGCTGAATGACGTGACCATCAAAAACAAATACCCCTTCCCAAGATTGAGGATCTGTTTGATCAACTCAATGGAGCTCGAGTCTTTTCTAAGATCGATCTCCGCACCGGTTACCACCAGCTGAAAGTAAGAGAGACAGACATCCCGAAGACAGCCTTCACCACTCGTTACGGGTTGTTTGAGTCGACCGTAATGACCTTTGGCCTGACCAATGCCCTGCTATTCATGAACCTCATGAATAAGGTGTTCATGGATTATCTGGACAAATTCGTAGTGGTTTTCATTGATGACATCCTGATATACTCCAAATCAGAAGAAGAGCATGAAGAGCACCTGAGATTGGTTTTAGGCACCCTTCGTGAACACCAGCTCTATGCCAAGTTTAGCAAATGTCAATTTTGGCTGAAGGAAGTGGCATTCCTTGGCATGTTATCACTGCCGGAGGATCGCCGTTGACCCCTCTCATATCAAGGCTATAGTTGAGTTCCCGACCCCCACCAACCAGACCGAAGTGAGATCTATCCTCGGAATGGCTGGGTATTACCGCAAGTTCGTCGAGGCTTCTCAAGCATTGCCAAACCCCTCACCCAGTTACTGAGAAAGACAAGAAGTTTGAATGGACTGACAAGTGCGAGGAGAGTTTCCAGGAGCTGAAGAAGAGATTAACAACACACCCATCCTGACCATGCCTGATGTGACCAAGGATTTTGTCGTGTATTGCGACGCTTCCAAGCTTGGACTAGGTTGTGTCCTCATGCAAGAGGGCAAGGTAATCTCCTATTCCTCGCGACAGCTCCGCAAGCACGAGCAGAATTACCCCACCCATGACCTTGAACTTGCTGCCGTGGTTCACGCACTCAAGGCCTGGCGCCACTTTTTGATGGGCAACCGTTGTGATATCTACACTGACCACAAGAGCCTGAAGTATATCTTACCCAACGGGAGTTGAACATGAGGCAGCGTAGATGGATAGAGCTCATTAAAGATTATGACCTAGACATCCATTACCACCCTGGAAAAGCCAACGTCGTAGCTGATGCCCTTAGTCGACAGCCGTGCTCTTTCAACACCATGATCAAGACCCGGCAACCAGCACTCTGGGAAGAGCTGGACAAGATGGGGATTGAAGTGGTTAGTTATGGAGCTGTGGATCAACTCATGTTGCAGCCAACACTTTGGGATCAGATCAAGAAAGCACAGAAGGGTCACAAGAGTATCGAAGGCATCAAGCGTAGAATGGCGAAGGAAGAAGTTCCCGGTTCACCATTGACCCCGAGGGCATTCTCTGGTATGAAGGCCGCATCTGCGTACCGTCTGACCACGACTTGAAGCAGCTGATTATGAAGGAAGCCCACGAGACTTTATACTCCATCCACCCCGGTGGAACCAAGATGTACCAGGACCTCAAGGAGAAATTTTGGTGGCATGGCATGAAGCGAGAGATTGCATTCTTCGTTCAGAACTGTGATATCTGTCAGAGAGTCAAGGCCGAACATCAACGACCCGCCGGATTACTCCAACCTCTAAAGATACCCGAATGGAAGTGGGATGAAGTCGGCATGGACTTTATCACGGGGTTACCCCGGTCCAATCGAGGACACGCTGCCATTTGGGTCATTGTGGACCGACTCACCAAGGTTGCACATTTCCTTCCAGTTACCACCAGACACCGGTCTGACCAGTTAGCCGACTTATACATGTCCCGTATAGTCACTCTCCATGGGATACCCAAGACAATCGTGTCCGATAGAGGAACCCAATTCACATCTCGTTTCTGGACCAAACTTCATGAGGAACTAGGGACAAAGCTCTTTTTCAGCACCGCCTATCGTCCTCAGACGGGAGGACAGACCGAGAGAGTCAATCAAATCCTTGAGGATATGCTTTGAGCCTGCGTGTTAGCTTACGGATCCAAGTGGGAGGATTGTCTGTCGTTCGCTGAATTCTCCTACAATAACAGTTACCAAGCTAGTCTGAAGATGGCCCCATTCGAAGCCTTGTACGGACGTAAATGCCGTACCCCCTTAAACTGGTCACAGACTGGAGACAGTCAAGTTTTTGGAGTCGATGCCCTGCGAGAGGCCGAAGAACAAGTTCAACTAATCCGTGACCGTCTTAAAGCCGCTCAGTCCAGACAGAAAAGTTACGCCGACTCCAAGAGGCGTGACTTATGTTTCCAGACCGGCGACATGGTGTACTTGCGTGTTACTCCTCTCAAAGGAATGCAGCGCTTCCATGTCAGAGGAAAGCTCGCACCTAGGTACATCGGACCCTTCCGAGTTAATGGCAGACGTGGAGAAGTATCTTACCAGCTGGATTTACCCCCTCACCTGTCCGAGTTTCACGACGTGTTCCACGTATCACTATTCCGAAAGTGTCTGCAAGTCCCTGGCGCTACACACTCATATCAGGAGGTGGATCACCACACTATTGACCTCAACCATGACCTCACTTACCGGGAACGACCACTCTGTGTGCTAGCTGAAGATATGCGTGTGACCCGTAGACGCAAGATCAGATTCCTGAAAGTCCAGTGGAGCAACCACTCAGAAGAAGAAGCCACTTGGGAGCGTGAAGATTACCTGGAAAGGGAATTCCCTGGTTTCCTTTCCTCTTCAACTCCGGAATCTCGAGGACGAGATTCTCCTAAGGGGGGAAGGTCTGTAACACCCCAATTTTTCTAGACTTGGAATTGTGGTGTTAAGTTAGAATTTTCAGAAATAACAAAAACTTTTGTTTTATTTTAGACAACTCTTGCTTGAGCTCATGATTGGTTTCTTAAGCCCTTTGGTTGTGTTTGAATCTTTTTAGTACCACTTTTATAATTTCCTCTAGTTTTAAATTTGGTAGTTTTGATCTTCTTGTTTGTTAAAACATAGCTAATCTAGAGCCCTGGATTAAGCATCTCTGGTGTTTTTTTTGAAATGCACCTCGACCATCTTGCTCCTTGAACTTTGTACTTTTAGGTTATGCATTGTTTGACCTTTTTAAAACTTGTTTGAGCATAAAACCATCTTGGTGTATAGGGCTACTCAAAACAGTGACCATTTGGTCATTTTTCTCAAATTTCTTAGCTTTCAAAATTCTGTCTTCATGCTTTTAGACTTAGAACTTTTTGCATCACCTCACTTAGTTCACCACACTCATGTTTTTGGTTAGCTCATGTGTTGACCACATTTTGTCTTGTGTGTTTAAATTAGTAAATCAAATTAAGTGTTAGTCTAAAAATCCTAACCCTAGCTAACCCTGCCCACACCCCTCCAACGGCTCACCTCTATCTCTCTGCCTAGAGGGACCAGCCACATCACCCCTGGCCCACTTGCCAGCCCCCCCCCCCCCACCACCCCTCTTCTCCACTCACCACTCACCCATCTCCACCGTGGCCAATGGAGCTCCACCCCCTCTCCTCCCACTGGCCAGCCCACGTCGTCCGACCAGGACTCCCCAGCCCACACCTCCACCGCCCCAGCTAGCCTCTGCTCGCGCCCCACGTCACCCCAGCCCGCCCCCTGGTCCGAAAACCCTAGAAAGGGTGGACCTCGTCCCTCCCCCGACCCCGACCTCCCCATTCGCTCTTTTCCCTCCCACAGGCCGCACACCCCACCCCACCATCCTCCCGCGAAGCCCAGTCCATCCCCGTGACCCCTGCTGCTCGGGAACGCCGGAGGAAGCCGAGGTCGTCGCCGGCGAGCCACGGTCAAAGCCGCCGTTTCTTTCCCCTTTCTCCGCCATTTTTGGCCCGAGAAGCTCCCCCTACCTAGACCTAACCCTCCCAAATCTCCTTTTTGGCCCAGATTTGCAGAGGAGCTCGCCGTCGTTGTCAACCCGAGGAAGTCCGTCGCCGCCGTAGCCATGGAGTCCAGCCATCTCCGGTGACTCCGTCTTCGCCCAAGCCTCTCCCTCGACCCCCTCCGCCGTCCGCAGCCCTCCCCAGTCGCATGCAGAGCCCTAGGTGAGCCCCTCACCATCGCCGTCCTTCCCTGCCTGCGGCCGCCGTCGTGCGCGTCGCGCTGGGGAAGACGAACGCAAGCCGTTGATCGCGAGATCAATGGCCCAGTTCAAATCCGCCCCGCGGGCCGCTCCCGCGCGCTGTGCTGCGCTGCGATGCACAGTTGGGCCGGCCCAGCTCACTCACGCGCCAGATCCGCGCTGGGCTCGGCCAGATCTGGCCCAGGCGCGGCCCGTTTCCTTTTTTTTTAGCCGCAGCTTTATTTATTTTCTGTTTCTGTTATTTGTGTGTGATAGATTAAATAATTTGTGGTAGATCTGTTAGTGTTTTAGCTTTAGGATAAATTTTGTGCGGTTCTTGGGTGTTTTCTAAAACATGCAGAGCCAGTGTTGTGTAAAAATATTTTATAGTTTAACCCGCTAGGATGATGCAATTGGAGTGAATCCAATTTCTACCGAAAGCTAAAATCAATACCTTCCCATAGAATTTAACCTTGCAAGCAAGAGGTTCCTAGAACTGGAGTTTTAATTCTTTTAGTTTTAGGACCAGTAGCATTTGGTGCAATTTTAATTCTCAAATGAGAAGTGATTTGTGTGCAACTCCAATTTTCTTAGCTTGGTATGACTTGTAGCAGTACTGTGGTGGAAGGACAGATTTTTAGGAGTAATATTCCAGGACTTGTGCCTTTTTTTTCCCAAAGCAGCAACTTGGCCTCTATTAAAAAGTCTTTTTCTTTATGGTTTATTTTTAATTGCTTGTGTTTAGGGTTGTGGTAGATGTTATATCCAGAGGATGTTTATGAAATGAAATGCTTGCTGTTTTGTTTAAGTACTTTAGATTGTTGTCAACCCGCTATTTAGAACTTATCGTTAGTTGCGTTTAATTTTCCGGTACGATAGAACTGCAAGAGGAGGAGCAGTACGGGGGAGCTGAACCCTCCTACGAGGAAGAACAAGACCAGGGACAGTTTGCTGAGCAAGGCAAGCCACCTCACCACTCTACTGAAATCCTATTATTTTTACAAGCATGTTTTGTTTTCAAAATAATATAATGCATGTTTTATTTCCTTTGTGGCATCTTGCCACCCAAAAACTATTTTACAAAATATTGTTTGGCCAAAAGATATCTGCTAGTATATAATAGGTTTTATAAGAATAAGTCTTTACTTGAGAAGCCTTCTACTGAAGGCGCTATCAAGAAAATTATATTTTCTAGTAGCATATCCTTATACTCTTACCTCAAAACTATAGGATGGGAACCTGGATTTGATGAAATGTTTTTAAAGGAAAACCCGAGTCGCTGGGAGCGATCGGCGAGAAAGTGTTCTATAAAACCCATGTTGCTGGGAGCAAATGGAGATGTTTGTGAAAACCCGAAGTGCTGGGAGCATTCGGTGAGTTTACGAAAACCCGAGCTGCTGGGAGCAGTCGGAGGTGGAGATGTTTTGGAAAACAAAGTACTGCCCTAGCGGCCGCCCGAACAATTAACCCGTGCAACCACACTACCTGATATGGGTAGGGCTTAGCCGGAAGCTTGTCCACTTTAGTACGGAGGATCTCATACTTGTATAAGGGTTAGAGTCCCTCGAAGCCGGGTTGCCGTCTGTACGAGGCAATACACATGTGGAGGATCCGCGCCGAATGATTACGTTGGGTCCCCTGACTTGGCAGTGTGGCGTCCCGAGAGAGAGACCAGGGGTCTAGAGGAGCACACGGTGCCGAGGGGAACAAACCCAGCGGGAGTCCTCTGTACTAGAGTGGATTAGGGAAAGCTTTGATCATGTTATCTGAACCCCCGCATACTGTCGTATGAGGACTGTGGCTGATCACGGCGGAATGACTGTTTGGTGTGGTGAAAGTGCACCACCTCTGCAGAGTGTAAAACTATTCGAATAGCCGTGTCCGCGGTCATGGACGGTTGGAAAGGTCCCCGATCTAGGCGTACGGGCAAACTTTTATGTTTTCAAAAGAAAAGTGGTTTTCTCGGTGGAAACAAGGAGGCAATTCAATAAGGTACCTGGGAGGTACGGATTTGGGAGAAGATGGTTGGTCTCGGGGAGACAATCAGACTGATCTCGTGGAAAGGAAAAAGGGGTACCCCCATCCTAATGTCTTTGGAAAGATTTTACAAAATGTTTTACAAGAATGTGGAAATAGTGTCTGCTATTTCTACAAGAGAGAATTCTATCTCTAAATGTTTTGTTTCAAAAGGATATAGAGATGTTGTAATCTCCATGTCTAAAAGCATCGTATGCGAAAACTAAGCTCTATAGCATTATATAGCAGCTATCCCAGTTTTCGAAAATGTTTTATTGCATCACCATGAAAACTTAAGCCTTGAGGTGGTATTGCGAGTACGTAATTGTACTCATATGGCTGTGTCCCTGAATATTCAAACATCCAAATTACAACGAGGAGGCCTACGCTGAAGAGGAGGAGTATGCCGACGACTACGCCGCTTAGCTGTCACCGGTCAACTGCACTTGTGGAGTTGCGTCCGTTGGAGACGAGGGCCGACGCTAGCCACGAGCTTCCGCTGTATCGTAGTTAATTCCGTCCTGCGTGACGATGATTTGCAGACTTGGTCATGTGACCACTTTGTGTTGTAAGACTATTATTCGTACGACTTGAATGATGTAACTCTTGATACCATGTTGGTTATGTGATTGCGATGCACTGATCATTGGGATCGTGATCCATTTTACATAGCGTGGACATCTCGGACTTCGGTATGAGGGGTCCTTACATGGAGCCATCATCACCTTGGCAGTCGGACGTGCACGGCCTCGTTCCTGGATACTGAACCGTGCGGGTTAGCGATCTGTGGGGCCCGGTGGTCGGTGGGGCTCATTAATGGGAGATATTCTCGTGTCTGGTCCATCAAAATCGTAGATATGGTGGATTTCGCACCGAAGTTTGTTCGATTGCTCCGTATGAATGCAAACGACTTTTTTTGCAATAATTTGAGTGAACTATATTTTTCCTTTGAAATATTGTACGAGTGATCCTTTCAACATCAAAGGTGACTCCTTTGATCCTTTCCCTTACAAGAGTCCATATACTACTTTCGACGATTGTATACTACTTGGAAGGCAATGTCACTAATTATGTTTTCGTTAAAGGAGACACACGTGTTAGAAAAGCACTAATGCTACCTATAAAGTTTCTACTCATATTTTAGTCCTTTATATGATGATGGATGATGGACTGAGACCCCTCATTTTAAAAGAAAACGTGTCAGTGGTTTTCATTTTATATTTTGATTGACATTTTTTGAGTCAATACGAACACCACACATACTATTAAGAGGGTAATCTCGATGAGCTTGACAGTGATGATCTAAACAATCCTATTTACACAACATGCCACCAAAGTTAATAACCACTATATTGAGAAAGAGGAGAGAAATATTTTGAAAAGACACTTTTTGGAACAAATCTGGAGTTTTGTTTTCGTTCGGTCACCGATCGAGGAACCGGTTTAAATCGGTAGCTACCGATCCAAAACCAGTCCTTAACCAAACCACTTAAGAGAGGTTTCAGTTGAGTTCCGGTTTCAGAACCAGTGGACCTGTTCAATCTGGATCCAAGACTGGTCCGACCAACTTAAAACAGAAACGCCCAGATCTGCCCCAACCGTTGGATTTTTGGAGGACCATTTAAAAGCCTACCCTTCTTCTCCAAGGTGCAGGTTGAGCAGCTCCTAATCATATCTCATCTCCCTCGCTCTCCCCGCCATTGTTGAGCACACCAAAAGATTGAGATCTCCCTATATGGTCCCTTTAAAGGTGGCAACCGGACCTTTACAAACAAAATTGGGGCAATCTCCACAACCGAAGCTCCTCACCACCAAGGTTGATCTCCAAGAAACATCTTCCGTCTAGGGTTCCAATGAACCCAAGATTAACAAGCTAGATCCCCGAGGTATTAGTAGGTTGGAATCAATTTCTTTTGGTGTAACACTAGATCAAGATCTTCTCAAGCACTCCAAAAATATACAACAAGTTTGGAGCAATGGAATGGAAAATCTAGGAGTTTTGAGCTTTAAAACAATGGAGAGAGGAATGAAGTCGACACCTTATCCGAAGAAGAAGGGGTGCCATTTATATGCCCCCCAAAATCCAACTATTATGCTGCTGAAATAGCGTAGCCGTATTATCCAGCTCACTCCCAGATTATCCGGGCCACATAGGGGCTTTGGTCCGGGGGTATCCGAGAGTTGCACCCACACGCGGCTTAGGGCACCTCCCTGTCCGGACCAAAACTTGGAGGCTGGATCAACCGGACAACCAGATTATTCGAGGTTGAATCTGAATCATCCGGGCAGCCGGATCATCCTAGGTAAAATTCGAACAATTGTCTGGTGACAATCGAGAGATGCGGGCTCTCGCGTCTCCGTATTCTACCCCCTGCCGCTGCCGCCGAATATGTGGTCGAATCGGCCGGGGTTCGTATTATCTGGGCTACCAAAATCAGTAAAAACTCTAAGTTGAACAAGAGAGTGATTCTTTACTCATGACGGGAAGGCTTAGAGTGCATCTAGTGGATTTGTGTACATGATTGATTCTACCTATATCTTTCTGATGTGGACCCCTCTTGATAGTATGAATTTCGTACGACTCAAGTAAATAAAATTGTCAGTATGTTGTCTTATTTTTCTTTCCACTTTGAGGTCATCGAACCATTTTGTGTCATCTTCGAATAAGTATTTTATTGGTCAACCCCATGATTAGTAGGCAATCATGTTGTCCTTAACACCAAAACGACATAGGGAGGGAAGTGCCCTTTCAATTTTGCGTTAGGTGTGTTGAACTTTTTAGGAGATTTGTTGTAGTGGATGGGTATTTGTAACGATTAGTGAGAATTTTCGAGATGTTGTGATGTTTTTACTGTTTTAATCTACAACGGTGATAAAATATTGCAACAATGGTGCAGTAGTATAAAAAAATCTGTGCAGGGCGAGGTTATGCCACAAAGATCGGACATACGAGATTTTACGTTTTACAACGACCATGGGTGAGGGAGATGATATGGGATCTACAGTGAGAACGCCTAGCACTGTCCTATCTTATTTTTATTTTTTTTGAGAATTTACCACACTACTTTATTCATTTATGTTTTCATATCTAACACAAACACCTTCAGGTGGAACTTGTAGCCACACATGTCGGCCTACAGAAAGATAAATGGCGCTTCTTGCCAGATCAACGTTCGCCATCCTCTTCTCGTGAACAAAATCAACAGCTTCAAAACTTCTTGATCTTGCACGCCGTTCCCCTCACTGCTACAGTGTCAATCGGCGATTTTTGGGCTCCTCCTTGCCAATCCACCTCGCTCGCCGGCGAGCCGTGGGTTCCCTCTTCCTCCGCCGGCCGCTCCGGCGGCGGGAGGATGGGGAACCCCGGATCCTGGCTTGTACATAGTGTAGGCTTGGTTAGGTTTCCTCCCGGCGGCGTTGTGGTGTGGGCGACGTGGTCGGCGAGGTATCGGGTGTCGGCGTGCTCCTTCACCGGCGGCGGAGCTCTTCGGGTCTTCGGCGTCGCGCGTGCGGCCTCTGGAGGTTGGGGATCTTCGGATCCTCTGACCTCGCCCGTCCCGGGTATCGCGAGTGGTGGTGCTGCCGGAGAGCAAGGTTCAAGACGGTGGCTTCGCTGGGTTGTGGCTTCAAGGTGGGGATCTGCGGCGTCGGCCTCAGATCCGGAGCAGTTCGAGCTCGGGGGCCGCCCCCGGCCGATGGTGGTTCTTCGTCGTCTCTTCCAGCTCCTCGGAGGTGAATACTCCTGCGGCTCGTCAACGCCTTCGGGCTAGGGCTCTACTGCTCCTTTGGAGGTCGTGCTGGGTGGCCGCTTCCTTCGTCGTCTCCGGCGGTGCAGGGTTCGTTCCCCAGTTGATCTCGAGGTTGAAGTTGGTGTGTGCGTTTGTCGTCGTCCTCTGTTTCTTTGCTTGTTTTGTTCAGTGTACTTGTTCGATCTTTGTTCTTCTTACTCGATGAATACAAGTATGTGAATTAGCAAAAAAAAAAAACTTCTTGATCTTGCCTTGATCTCCTTCACCATCTGGCCATAGTAGCCCTTGCCATCTCCACTGATACTCCGCACTGCAGCACTGTCCTATCTTATTGACATGAGTACCTGGCAAAACCTCAGGGTGAGCCGGGCTTGAAACAAAAATTAGGCCCAAGCCCAAAATTGCCCGGGCCGATCATGGCCGAAAGGCCTGACCCGACGTCAGGCTCAAAATTCTGGCCCGATGTGCAAGCCCGGCCTGGCCCAGGCTTTTTGACCCGGGCTGGGGTGCACATGGCCAGGTCCACTACCGAGCAACGGTTAGAGCCTTAGAGGCAGAGAAAGTTGGCAAACTATCTTTTTTTTTTAGAAAGTTGGCAATCCGTCTGCTCACGACGAGGCAGCACGGGCACCGCACCGGGCACGCAAAACAGCTGGCCGCTCGGCGGGCCCCGGTTCCGATACCAAACCGTTTACAACTCTCCCTCCGAAAGGCTCCGGAGAGCGGTTTTTCCACACATAAGTGGGCGTCCCCGTCCTATCCTGTCCGTCGGTTGGTGCAGATCCGGAATAAGCGGGCGAGTGGGCACGGACATGCAGTGTAGGCTAATTTACAGAAATCTGCCCAAGTGCCGCCCCTAAAGTGTACTTCGCATTATGTTTTGCATTAGGTGGCCCTGTTCTTTACTTGCGACCGACTCCTGCCAGCTTCCCTGTCTTCTTCCATTCGCCTCTCTCAGCTTGCGCACTCCCACTCCTTGAACGCCATGGCCGCCATGGACGGAAACTAGCTCGAGCTTTCCTCTCCCCCGCTTCTCCCTTCTCACACCTCGCTCGTCGCCGGCCTCCTTGCCGCCATGGACGGGATGGAGAGTTTCACCGAGCTCCTCGCTAGACTAGATGTTCCCGTAGTCACGCGGTAAGGGCCCCCAAATCTCAAGCACCCACCACGTTTTTAGCTGCGGATTCTTCTATTTTTGTTCGTTTTTGTAATGTTTTACTTGTCTTCTTCACCTCAGATTCGCCGGAATGGCGTACGGGATGGACGAGGGTGCAGGCTGTAGCAGGATTGGATCTGCTGGATCTGAGAATTACTTCAACTAGATGATACCCCGCGCGTTGCTGCGGTAATTAACTCAAATATATTTGGATGAAAAATGTTTGATTAGGCAATTAAGAAAAACGAATATGAAGCAAGAACCTGAATGTGTCAATAAGAGAAGTCACAAAGAAAAAATATATTATTGTTTCTAATTGATAATAATATGATTATAAACATCACTAAAAATAACAATATATGTGGTAAAGTTTATTTAGAGTTGTTTGGGTGGGTGCCTTCCTCGTCGACGACAAATTGGACATGCGTGGCTCCTTTCTTCTCAATCAAAGATGTATTTCGCAGCTTTGAATTGGTGATCCTCGGGAGGCTGTGTGCTACTTTTGAAAGTGATATACATAGGTGGTTTTGTAGTATTCTTTATCTCTGAAATAGCTTGCATGTACTTCATATGTGAGTTTCTCTGATTGAATGACCCAATGAGGAGGGTGGTTTCTTTGTTGTTGCATCAGCCTGAATCCTGTAGAAAATGGTTGTGCGGTGTTAAATAAGGTTGGTGTGTGAAGCGGGAAGAACTGATATAATTTGACGTAGGACCCATACCTGTTGAGTTCCTGAGGATTCTCCATGTGTATTGCTAATAGACAGAAGTCTGCGCAGAAAAAGATGATGTAATTAAACATACAACCATAGGCGGATCTATGTTGATGTCAGGGGGGCCGCCGCCCCCCAGCCCAAAACGATTTTTGTAATCATCAGCTAGTAGTTAGGTACGAATTGGACAAAATGAGAGCACCGGCCCCCCAGGCCGAAACATACGGCCCATTTATATAGTGTACGCACTTCCGCCCTCGGCAACTTCAAGCGAAGGGAAAAAACATTTGCGTGTCTCAGCTCTAGCACAGCCGAACTGGCGAGCGGCGACCTTGATCTGTAATGAATCTCCCTGTCGTCCGTGCTCTCCGGCGGCTGGCGACGGCGACAGGAACCCAACCCCCTCGACCCCGCGGACGAATACCAGCAGGGGATACCGTCCCAAGCCCCAATCCCCGTCCCGGTGACCGGCAACCAGCAGACCGGACGGCAACTGGCGACCTGCAGACCAATAACGCATGGCGCAGGCGCAGCTCCGCCGTTGGGGCGTTTTATACCCCTCCATGGCTCCACCGTTCCAGCTCTCCATCCTTATTCTGGGTAAGTGGTAACATTGCAGAGTACATACTTTATCCCCTCCACGACAACTAGGTCGAGACTTTCCAGCATGAGTACAGACTACAGAGTATTTGTCTCAAGTCTTAAAAAAAATCTTGGTAGTTGCAGTGGATTTTTTGTGTGTCTTTCGCTGTCTCTTTCGCCCCCCCCAGACATTTTTCAAGCTCCGCCACTGCATACAACTGAAAATTACTAATGAATGGTAAACGTGAGCATATTCCAGTTTGTGTTCAATCAAGCAAAGGTAAAAGAAATATGCAAGGATGCTCGTTGAATGGAGGCATGGAGCTAAACTGTAGAACTGTACTGACTATGGAGTTAAGGTACGTACCAATAGAAGCAGTGAAATAGGAGTAAACAGCGAGCAACCAAGAATACCAATAGGAGCAGTTAAATAGGTGCAAACAGCGAGCGGCAGAGAAGAATCAGGACGGCTGATCCGGTGTCGATCTCGGTACAGGCTGAGAAGCAGCGACCAGGTAGGAAGTACCCAGGCGACTATTTCGGCGTCCAAGATCGCCAGCCCAGAACCTGAGGGTGTGGAAATCACAAATTGTCACGAAAATGGCAACCTACGACAGGGTAAGCCGAGAAGACGATACGGGGCGGCTCACGCGCGACTGTGAGGCAGCCGGACTATGCGCGGATGCGACCTCCTGAGGCGCATGAGAAAGTTTATAGGGGGAGTTAACATGAACCCCTGGTATGCGTGCGTCAGTTTCTCGCGGGAATCACGGAGTGGAGCAGGAGAGAGAGCGGTCGTGGACATTGATTGAGAGGAGAGGAGGAGCTGCTGGTCGGTCGATCTGGATTCGGTTCGTTCAAGAAGGACGACTGTTCGGTGGAATGGGCCAGGAAATTATATGGGCTGGTTGTCCTGGGTAAAAGAATTCCACTTGGGAACAAAAGGGAGATTTGGCAGAGAAAAGAAACGAAAATAAAATGGAAAATCGGAGGAATTGCTGATGTGTCACTTTGCTGAGGTGGATAGGCTGCATGTTGAGAGAAATAGTTAGTGGGGATGAACTATTTAGTTATATAGGATGACGCGGCCAGTTCCAGGTACCAAACCCCCTAATTTCAGAAAGAACGAATCTCTTTTATTTTTCTATGCCATTCCAGCGGATCCTGTTCTTAAGCTACGATTTATGTCCTCTACATCCTAGCTCCGGGTCGGGCCTTTCGTCAGATTCATCGGATCCTGAGGAAGAAGATGACCGCGACTATCTTGACGAGGCGGTCGACCGCGATGCAACAGAAAATTTCGCCGACCGGGGTGAATTTGAGCACGCACAACCGCACACGTACGGGGAGTACGCCGATGCTTGTGGCGAAATGGCCGAAGAGATGCGAGACGCTGCTGCAGCCCCGGCCCCAAGGATATTTGTTCCTCAAGAAGACTCGTTCTACATCAAACGGTTAGTAAACCGAACCGAAATGCTTTGTGTTGTGCGTTAGGAACCCACTTGAGAGCAAAAAAGAGGACATTTTCGTTTGCTAGGTAGATGGCCACGTCCATATGGTAGCTTGGTTGAGTATTAAACTTCTGTTCAGTCGAAAATCAGTCGTTTGCTATGAGAACAAATGCAGAAGAAAAAAGGCCCTTTTAATCGTGCAGTTAGGGTACATTTTTTTCACACCATGATGGTCTTTGCGAGTTGATGTTCCAATTTTTCAAAATTCCAGACAGGAAATGAGCAAGCAAATCATGTATTTTAGCCCCACACCCACTGTAATCATGCTTGTGAGACAAAAAATAAATCTAGTTTCCTCAAAATGTGAGTAACTGTATAAGAAAATGCTACTTCCTGAAAATGTGAATAATTAAAATGAACCCCTGATGTATGTTTTTTTAATAGTAGAAGGTGCCTGAAACTTTTCTCCCACACCTGATTTTTGATCTTTATCTTGCCAACTCATGAAGGAAACGCACAGCTAAAGGGCTGGAACTACCTTCAGGCAGGCCGCCAAGCGAGGTCGGCGCAATTGAGACAGCATTGCGAGAGTCCGTGAAGAAGAAGAAGAAGAATGAATTTTTTTATCCAACTACTGGCACAGTTTTTGACTCGGTTGAAGAGGCCCATGAGTTCTACAATCTGTATTCTTGGGAAGTTGGTTTTGGAATTAGGTACGGTAGACACAACAGTAACAAAGGCAATAGTTACCGGACGATGCAGCAGTTTGAGTGTGCAAATGCGGTATGATCCTTTGTCCTCATTTCTCTTTCATTTATCATGGATATAGGAAAAAATATGTAATGCTTTTTTGATCGAGAGGTTAACACTATTTTCCCTTCTTGATCTCACAGGGGAAATATATCAGGTGTAAATACCAGTCCCAGCGGTCCGGATGCGGGGCCTTGTTGAAGCTGCTCCGTACAGATGATCATGGCTGGTATGTTAGCCAGTTGATAGCGGAACACAATCACCCGTTGTATGAGTGTTGCGGCGAGAAAAGGCAGTGGAATTCACACAGGACTATTGATGCATACACTAAGGATATGATAAAGCACCTCCGGGATAACAATGTGTCGCTGAGCAAAGTCCATTGCATCCTCGGTAGCTTGTATGGGGGTGTCGAGGGGCTGCCATTCACCAAAAGGTCCATTAGAACAATTTGTTCTCAGATTGCACGTGACCAGATGGATGACGATGTGAAGAAAACACTTGAAGAGTGTTAAAATTTGGGCCCATTTGGGGCAGCCCAATAAGCAATTTCAGAAAAATCTCAAAACCCATTTTTATGGCAGCACACATGTGAGTGGAGTGGGAGCTAAAGTTTAGTCTCACATTGCTAGTTGGAGGAGACAAACACCACCTTATAAGGTGGAGTGTTGTGACACTTGGTAAGTTGTGAGAACAAGAGGCTCTCTCGTGCGCACTCCTCCTCCTCCTCCGCCGCCGCCGCTCGCACGCACGCACCGCACCGCACCGCACCGCATTGCGGGTTGCGGGAATCTCGCCGAGCCGAGCTTTATTTTTTGCATCAGTTCGGGTCGCTCCCGGATCGTGGGCTACTGTAACCGACCTAAAACGTGCGCGACGTGGACTTGGCCCACGTTGTACCCGTTAGGGTTTTCCCGAGCCGCACTATATAAAGTCGTGCACTGCGTGCGCTGAAAAGACACCGAATCAATCTAGGTTTTGCCAATCTCGTGCCTTGCGCCGCCACCGTAGTTTACTCCATCCCGTGCGCCGGCGTGCACCGGCGAACGGGACAGCAGGTCTCCGGAACCGCTCGTCCTTGTGATCCTGTACGGGAGAGGGCGAATAAGGTTTTTGGGAAGCGCTCCGCGCGACTGCTTTCAAGTTCTTCATCACGGCTCGACTTCCTGGACGATCTCCGGGTCCGCGGGCGACTCGTCTTCAACGTCGTCTTCTTCGAGCTGCTACCGTCGCTGCTCAAGCTGCCGCCGTCGCTGCTCCAACGACTACTTCATCTACTACCGTTCGGTACGTGTGTCACGTTCCGATCTGCTGTTTTATTATGGCTATGTTAGTAGATGTTTTGCTGCTGTTTATATTAATTAATACGTCTAGTATTTTTGAGATTAACATGTTAGTAGCTCTTGCGAACATGCTTTATATTCTGGAATTAATCATGGAATTATTGCCTAATTATCCAACAATCCAAAAACCTTATATGTGTTATAGGCAATTTCCTGAGTTAAACATGGGACATCTATCTGATGCGCTGAGGCCGGACAAGTTTACCGGTGTGGACTTTAAGAGATGGCAGTACAAGACCACACTGTGGTTGCGATCTCTGAAAGTGTTCGAGGCAAGTGAGGGTTTACCTGAAGGAACTATATCTGACGAGGATCAGAACAAGTTCAAGGAAACCAATACTGCCTTTGTGGGACTCGTTCTGAGTGCTCTTACCAACAAGTTGTTTGATGTGTACATGCACATTACAGATGCCAAAGAGCTCTGGGAGGCACTGAACGCTAAGTTCGGTGTAGCAGATGCTGGCAGTGAACTGTACATCATGGAGAGCTTCCATGACTTCAGGATGGCTAACAACCGTTCTGTAGTCGAACAGGCTCATGAGATACAGTGCATTGCTAAGGAGCTTGAGCACGCTAAGTGTGCCTTACCTGACAAGTTTGTGGCTGGATGCATTATTGCAAAGTTGCCCTCTTCATGCAGCTGAGGAACGTGCAGCATGTCCCTACTATGAACAAGAATCTGTTAGCGGCTCCCTTCTATGCAGAGATGGGTTTAAATTAGTCTTGGAGTCCAATAAAGTAGTTGTGTCAAAGTTTGGACAATTTATTGGTAAAGGGTATGAGTGCGGAGGCTTGTTCCGCTTTTCATTATCGGATTTTTGTAATAAGTCAGTAAACCATATTTGTGGCAGTGTGGATTCGGATGCTAATGTTTGGCACTCTCGTTTATGTCATGTTAATTTTGGTTTAATGAGTAGACTTTCCAGTTTGAGTTTAATTCCTACTTTCACCATTGCCAAAGGTTCTAAGTGCCATAGCTGTGTGCAATCTAAGCAACCTCGAAAGCCTCACAAGGCAGCCGAGGAGAGAAACTTGGCACCTCTAGAACTCGTACATTCGGATCTATGTGAGATGAATGGCGTGTTGACAAAAGGTGATAAGAATATTTCATGACTTTAATCGATGATGCTACTAGGTTCTGTTATGTATATTTGTTGCACACTAAAGATGAAGCTTTAGACTACTTTAAAATCTATAAAGCTGAAGTAGAAAATCAATTAGAGAGAAAGATCAAACGTCTTAGGTCAGATCGTGGTGGCGAGTATTTCTCCAATATTTGATGAATTCTGTGAGGAACATGGTATTATTCATGAGAGGACGCCTCCCTATTCGCCCCAATCAAACGGGGTTGCCGAGAGGAAAAACCGCACGCTGACCGACTTGGTGAACGCCATGTTGGACACTGCTGGTTTATCTAAGGCATGGTGGGGGGAGGCTTTGTTGACTTCGTGTCATGTCCTGAATAGAGTTCCTAACAAGGATAAAAGAAGACACCTTACGAGGAGTGGTCTGGGAGAAAACCATCACTTTCTTATTTTCGTACTTGGGGATGTTTGGCGAAAGTCAATGTTCCAATTCCTAAGAAACGAAAACTTGGACCGAAGACAGTGGATTGTGTCTTTCTAGGTTATGCTCAGCGGAGCATTTGCTATAGATTTTTAGTGGTTAAATCTGAGATACCTGATATGCATGTTGATACTATTTTGGAATCTCGTGATGCAACATTTTTTGAGAACATGTTTCCTATGAAGGATATGCATAGCATTGCTAGAATTTCTTCTGAGATATTGCTGAACCTAGTACATCTGTTGATCATTCTGAACAACCACTTGTTGAGGAAGTCCTTGAGAAGGATGACAATGAATCAGCTCCCAAGAGGAGCAAGAGACAGAGGACTGAAAAATCCTTTGGTGATGATTTCATTGTGTACCTTGTGGACAATACTCCCACGTCCATTGCAGAGGCATTTGCATCTCCTGATGCTGATGACTGGAAAGAAGCTGTCCATAATGAGATGGACTCGATTCTTTCTAATGGAACTTGGGAATTATCTGAACGACCCTACGGCTGCAAACCTGTGGGTTGTAAGTGGGTGTTCAAGAAGAAGCTAAGGCCTGATGGTACTATTGAGAAGTACAAGGCACGGCTTGTAGCCAAGGGCTACACCCAGCGCGAAGGCGAAGATTACTTTGACACCTATTCACCTGTTGCTAGACTCACCACCATTCGAGTACTACTTTCCCTGGCTGCCTCCTATGGTCTTATCGTTCATCAAATGGACGTAAAGACAGCTTTCCTTAACGGAGAGTTGGAAGAGGAAATCTATATGGATCAGCCTGATGGGTTTGTAGTAAAAGGTGAAGAGAGAAAGGTGTGCAAATTGTTAAAATCTTTGTATGGGCTGAAGCAAGCACCTAAGCAATGGCATGAGAAGTTTGACAGAACTTTAACTTCTGCAGGCTTTGCCATTAATGAGGCTGATAGGTGTGTATATTATCGCCATGGTGGGGGCGATAGTGTTATATTATGCTTGTATGTTGATGACATACTGATTTTCGGTACAAGCATGATAGTGATAAATGAGGTCAAGTCTTTCTGTCAAAGAGCTTTGATATGAAAGATCTGGGACAAGCTGATGTGATCCTGAACATTAAGCTGATTAGGGATGAGAGTGGGATTACGTTAACGCAATCACACTATGTTGAGAAGGTCTTGAGCCGCTTTGGTTATATAGACAGCAAGCCTTCTCCAACACCCTATGATCCCAGTGTGACACTCAGAAAGAACAAAAAGGAAACGAGAGATCAATTAAGATATTCTCAAGTGATCGGTTCACTCATGTACCTTGCGAGCGCGACGAGACCTGATATCTCTTTTGCTGTGAGCAAGTTGAGCAGGTTCATGTCTAACCCGGGTATTGATCATTGGCATGCACTTGAAAGGGTCATGCGCTATCTGAACGGTACAATGAGTTATGGGATTCACTATTCAGGGCACCCTGCGGTGCTTGAGGGATACTGTGATGCGAACTGGATCTCAGATGTTGATGAGCTCTACGCCACAAGTGGATATGCATTTATTCTTGGAGGTGGCGCAGTGTCATGGAGGTCTTGCAAACAGACCATTTTGACGAGGTCAACCATGGAAGCAGAACTTGCTGCTTTAGATACAGCTTCTGTTGAGGCAGAATGGCTGCGTGAGCTCTTGATGGACTTGCCGGTGGTTGAGAAACCATTACCGGCCATCCTTATGAACTGTGACAACCAAACGGTTATTACGAAAGTGAACAGTGCTAAGGATAATGCGAAGTCATCAAGACACGTCAAGAGACGCTTGAAGTCTGTCAGGAAAATGAGAAACTCCGGAGTAATAACTGTTAGTTATATTCAAACAGACAAAAACCTGGCAGATCCCTTTACGAAGGGACTATCACGTAATGTGATAGATAGTGCATCGAGGGAGATGGGGTTGAGACCCGTGAGTGTTACACCATAGTGGTAACCCAACCTATGTGATCGGAGATCCCGTGAATTAGGACCTGGGAAGAACAAGCTAGTGGTTTAACTGAGGAGAGTTATTTTGTAACCCTCTCCGTGGGAAGATGCATAACTCTCACATTCTGTAAGGCAGGTTGGCAATATGCCTTAATGTGTTTCTGTTGGCTATTCGTAGCAAAGGTGCTATCCTACAGAGCGACCTTGAAAGAACACACCTATATGAGTCCGACTGTTAAACGTCGCAGTCTATGAGATTTGGGTGATCTCTAGTAAGCTCATGAAGAGACCAGGGAGTATGACGCATATGCTCCACCCGCGGGGTAGGCTACTGGCAGCCACGTACTGGTTATGACTTTGAGTGAAGTCTATTGGCACCAAACTTGCAATTCAAGGTTCGTCCATTGTTCAAGTTGCTGGTAGATGTAGCTTGAAGCTCTAGGCGGAAGTTCAACTTAACAGTCTCTGCTGAAACACTGGTATATAAACAAGAAACGAGGTTTGGCAAAATCTCTAAATGGGAATTTGAGATCTGGTGGGGGATTGTTAAAATTTGGGCCCATTTGGGCAGCCCAATAAGCAATTTCAGAAAATCTCAAAGCCCATTTTTATGGCAGCACACATGGGAGTGGAGTGGGAGCTAAAGTTTAGTCCCACATTGCTAGTTGGAGGAGACAAACACCACCTTATAAGGTGGAGTGTTGTACACTTGGTAAGCTTGTGAGAACAAGAGGCTCTCTCGTGCGCACTCCTCCTCCTCCTCCTCCGCCGCCGCTCGCACGCACCGCACCGCCCGCCCGTCTCGTCACGACGCGCCGCGGGAATCTCGCCGAGCCGAGCTTTATTTTTGCAGTCCGGGAAAACGGTTTGGACGGACGCGTCACAGTTAGTCGTTCGGGTCGCTCCCGGATCGTGGGCTACTGTAACCGACCTAAAACGTGCGCGACGTGGACTTGGCCCACGTTGTACCCGTTAGGGTTTTCCCGAGCCGCACTATATAAAGTCGTGCACTGCGTGCGCTGAAAAGACACCGAACCAATCTAGGTTTTGCCAATCTCGTGCCTTGCGCCGCCACCGTAGTTTACTCCATCCCGTGCGCCGGCGTGCACCGGCGAACGGGACAGCAGGTCTCCGGAACCGCTCGTCCTTGTGATCCTGTACGGGAGAGGGCGAATAAGGTTTTTGGGAAGCGCTCCGCGCGACTGCTTTCAAGTTCTTCATCACGGCTCGACTTCCTGGACGATCTCCGGGTCCGCGGGCGACTCGTCTTCAACGTCGTCTTCTTCGAGCTGCTACCGTCGCTGCTCAAGCTGCCGCCGTCGCTGCTCCAACGACTACTTCATCTACTACCGTTCGGTACGTGTGTCACGTTCCGATCTGCTGTTTTATTATGGCTGTGTTAGTAGATGTTTTGCTGATGTTCATGTTAATTAATACGTCTAGTATTTTTGAGATTAACATGTTAGTAGCTCTTGCGAACATGCTTTATATTCTGGAATTAATCATGGAATTATTGCCTAATTATCCAACAAAGAGTTCAGGAAGATGAGGCAAGATGACCCAAATTTTGCTTTCAGCGTCGACCTCGATGGACTCAACCGTGTGAAGACTCTCATATGGACTAACAGCAGGAGCAAGATGCAGTACACTTGTTTTGGGGATGTTGTCACCTTTGACACTACCTTCTGCACCAATATCTACAGAATGCCATTTGGGTTGTTCGTGGGTGTTAACAATCACTTTCAGTCAGCAATATTCGGGGGTGTGCTGATGCGAGATGAGACCCACGAGGCCACGACAGCTTTGTGTGGGTTTTCAAAGAATTCCTTAGCCTGATGGGGGGCAAGCAACCGCTGACAGTTCTAACAGGTACTTATTTATCTTTGCATAAAAGATGCAACCGACAGTTTTTTGTCCTGATGAGTACATTATTCAAACCCCATTATGGACCTGCGTGTTATTGTTGACATTTTTTGAATTTTGCAGATCAATGCGTAGCTATGGGCTCGGCTCTGGCAGAAGTAATGAAAGGTACTACACATTTGTGGTGCAAATGGCACGTCCTCCGGAAAGCGCAGGAACAGTTGGGGGCAGTTTACAGCAAAAAGTCTGAGTTCAGGAACCAGTTCCACAAAGTACTGAACGAGATGCTGACAAAGGACGAGTTCGAAGCGGCGTGGGAAGTTCTTCTGGTTAAGTACAAGCTCAGGAAACATCCATTTATGATCAGGATATATGAATGTCGCAATAAGTGGGCGAAGCCATTCTCACACGACAAATTCTGCGCTAGGATGCTTTCAACCCAGAGGGTTGAAAGTGCTAACCACATGCTAAAAACATATGTGCCACGGAACTCTACAATGAACCGTTTTGTGGCGCAGTACAACCACTTGCTCTTTGACAGAGCTATAGAGGAAGACCGTGAGGAGCACAAAACTAAACAGGTATGAAGAACACTAGAATATATGCTAGAATAAGAATTTTTTGCAGAGACGTTTGAATGCTGAACATTGTGTACTACCCACTAATTAATCCCCATGTTGTCAAAACAGCTTCAGACTTTTTCGCCGAGGATGTGGCCCATTCAGCGCCATGCTGCAAAGATATACACAAGAGCTTCCTACAAGTTGTTCACTGCCGAGGTGGACAAAGTGACCCATTACAGGGTGTTTGAGATTCAACAGGATGAGAAGTATGAAACCCGTCATATTAATGCAGAAAGGAGGGAGGCGTGGTCTCGTGTTTCGTTCAGGATTACTGTCCATGATGGCGGTGACTATTATGAATGCGAGTGTGGGCTGTACACCCATTTTGGTATCCTTTGTTGTCATGCAATCTCGGTTAGCTTTCTGTTACTATACAATGCAACGCGGAAAATTGACAGGTGCCGGTAACTACCAGCACAAGATCCACCGTTGATTCATGCGCTAAGATCCGTGCCGCAGACAAATCATTTATGAATCAAAAAAATTGTATATGTTTCATAAGTGTTTTGGTTTGCGGCATAGATCTTAGGGCATGAATCAGTGGTGGATCTTGTGCCGGTAGGTACCGGCTCCTGTAAAAATGCATCCCCCACCCCCTATACAAATGCTGGTTTCTATTTTTTCCGTACATGTTATTATTCCATTCATAACAGTAGAAAAGAACATCATACCATTTTTGTGACCCCTATACAATGCTGGTTTCTAGTTTTTTCGTACATGTTATTATTCCATTCATAACAGTAGAAAAGAACATCATACCATTTTTGTGACTTTGCATCCATGGTTAAAAAAAAAGAAACATCTTAACATTATGATTTTGCACCCATGCTAAGAAGGAACGAACATCTTCCCATTATATATCAGTTCGGTTTATTTTCTGTTTTGGTTGGCTTAGATTTCAGTTTCATTGAGTTTGGACAATTCGATTTAAAAAAAACAAATCTTCAGCGTTAAGATGGCATAACATAGATGGTTCTTGGGACATTATAAGGGAAAACACCAAATCATGGTATTTTTTGGGATTAATTCGAGTTCTGACTAAACTCGCTTTGATGTACATGTTCACACCACACTTGCAGGATGTAAATTCGAGTTAAGATGGCATTTCAGTTTCAACGAGTTTTATCAAAAAGATAATTTCATATGTACACCAGGTTACATGATCCAAAATTAAAAGGAGAACCTCACCAAACTATTCTCTGGTAGTATTGGATAGGCTTCTTTTATACGTTTTTGTCGTCCATGCTATAAAAAAAGAACATCTTCCATTTACATAACAATTCGTTACATTTTCTGTACAGGTGATTATTCATTGTGGAGTGTCCAAGATTCCAGATCGTCATATATTGAAGAGATGGACCAGGGATGCACGTGACGTGCTTCCTCCACACCTCTCAATGTATCAAAAGGATACATCTGCGATGCACTCGAGGACTTTCCGCCACTCGCTTTTGCACACCAGTGCAGCCGAGTCTGTAAAGTTAGGTGACACTAACTTCGAATGCTACCAAGCGATGATGAGGCATTTTGCAGCAGGGCAGAAAGAATGCAATGCTATAATTTCTGCAATGGGTGAACAAATGGAAGCCGAGCCGCATCCAAATTATGATTCAAGCGATGCGGAATGGCACCGGGGACGGGCAGTAGGGTATCAGTCGGAACCTGGGATAGCTGTGTCCGGACATTCAAGGTATGGTGTGTCAGGGATTAATTCATCCTTGACAACGGATGAGTTGTCTGCGATGAGGCCACCATTGATCATGAGGAAGGGTGGCAGGCCTAAGGTTAAAAGGTTTCTGTCCCCAATAGAGAACAATACAAAAAAGAAGAAATCAACTGCAAGGGCTGGTTATGTTAGGCAAACCAGGTTTTGCTCTCTGTGCCGATCCAGTGAACACAACCTGTCTGGATGCCCCCAGAATCCCGATAAGAAGAAACGGAAGGCGTCAAAGTGCAGCACTTGTGGTGTCTCAGGGCACCGATCAAACACATGCTTCACGCGGAAGCCCGTCCTTGCCGACTACCATGACTCCGATGAAGATTGCAGCTCATAGTCCTTTCTCTAATGACTCTTATGACTGAAAAAAATCTTAATCTGGGCAATTGAACCTGGGATTTTTTGAGTTGTAATATGTCTGAGATGTTGTCTAAGATTATTGTAATTCGTTTGATAGCAAGGACATTCATAGCCAGGGGGCATGTTGTTCTAGTCATGGGCCTGCTTTGTTCATCATGTTTTAGATGGAAACCTATCAGTAGAAATTTATCTGCTGTAAAACTTAAACCTGGCCATGGATGTAACATGATGAATGCTATTTTGATTTGAAGTAAAACTTGTACTGTTGAATCAAGTGGATAATTCAGTTACAGTGATATCTGTCATTTTGGGGAAAACACTGGACCTACATGTTGATTCTTTCTGAGTCCATTCTGTTTCACTATAATCCTAAAGATTTTTTCACAAAAAATTTAGTTCCACAATTGATTCACAATTTTAATTCCACAATTGATTCACAGAAATTTTAATTCCACAATTGATTCACAATTTTAGTTCCACAATTGATTCACAGAAATTTTAGTTCCACAATTGATTCACAACTTTCACAACACAAATTGCATTAACAGGAGACTGGATTTTCCAGATCACAATCCAAAACGGATTTGTTGCATTTGTACAAATCACATACATGAACACAGGGTAATATTTTTGAGATCGCCATTTCAAGTGTGAAATAATCAAAAATGGATGGCCATTGTGAAGAACACATACATCGCATTATGTAATTTTTTAGCCCACTGATGTGCAACGAAACAAACATTTCATTAATCCGAAGACTAGTTTTTTGTAGGAAATAAATAAAAGATTTTCAATCATAGAAAAATGATCATAATATTTTCAACTTCGTTTTTTATTTTAAACAGTTTTTGTCTCAACAATTTTATACAAAACAAAATAAAGATTTTTAACACTGGAAAAAATGATTCATAATTTTTTCATAACCAATTCACACGGATTTGTACAAGTTTCAATACATATTCATTACAGAACCGAGTCACAAACAAATTTGACAGAAAACAGACATAATATACAAAATTCAAGCAATAATATTCAACAATCTTTCATTCATACTTCTTCAAATAATTATACAAGGAACGAGATTATTACATTCATTCATATTCACAGATTAGCAAATATTTGTTCTCTGTTTCAATCCAGTTTAATCACGGATTTGCTACAAATTTAACGAATTTTATGCACAGACCATCAAGAACAGAACCTAACAATAAGAAAACATCATAATTTACAGATTAGCAAGATTTGTTCTCTATTCAATCCAGTTTCATCACAGATTTGCTGCAACTTTCACGAATTTCATGTACAGAACATCAAGAACAGAACCTTACAATAAGCAAAATTCATAATTCACATATTAGCAAGATTTGTTCTCTGATTGAATCCAGTTTCATCGCAGATTTGCTGCAACTTTCACGATGTTTATGCAAAAAACATCAAGACACAAATCAAATCTTTAATTACCAAAGAAAAAGATCCAGACAAGAAATTATATGAAGAAAAATAAGAGATCGAATCAAGACACAAGAGAGAATCAACATATATGCATACAAGTTCAGAAAAGAAAAAAAATAGCAAGATCGAACCAAGTCCCACGAGACAAGTTGAAAGATCAATACAGAATAAAAACAAAAATCCACCGAGAAAATAGACACGAGATCTGTACCAGCAAAATAAAAAAAAGGAGTAGAAACAAATCACGGCCTCTGTGTCCATGGGAACAGAGACACATGTGCGGCCTCTGCTTGCTTCCAACGAAGAAAATATGGAAAGAAGCAAGGCCCAAGTCAATTACCCACGCAGCCAGCCATCGCGCGTTAGCAGCCAGGTCAAGATTCGAGACCGGAAGAAAGCTCCAACCGAGACCGAAACAAATCACGAGTCTATCGGATCTAAAAAATAGAAGATCAAGATGTTGGTTTCAACCCAGATCCAGAACAAACAAACGAAAAAAAAAAGAAAAGAATCCAAAATACAGACGGATTAAACCCTAGATCGAGGCCAGAGAGCTTGGATCTGACCGCCACATGGCCGGATACGACGCCTCCATTGCCGGATTTGAAGGTCAACGGCAGCTCGTCCGTTGCCGACGCGGTCTTCCTCCATGGCGTCGTTGCCGCCTCCGGCGCCGTCGCACCCTCCCTCCAAGGCGCCGTTGCCGTCGCGCCCTACTGCGGCACGAAGTTTTTTTGGCAAGAGGGATTTTGCAAGTACAGAGGAGCTGCGGCGGCGAGATTTGATCGACGTCGAACTCGTCTCCGCTGCATGAAATCCAAGCGGATCTAGATCCTCCGCAGCTACTGCAGCACGAAGAATCGCCGGACATGGATAGTGAGGTGGAGGGGAGGGTGAGCGACCCCGTGCGAGATGAGATGAGATGAGGGAGGCTGGTGCGGATCAATGGTGGGCGGCGCGCGAGAATGGGGCGAGGATAGCAGCGGGCGTCGGGGAAGAAGATAAGAACACGAAAGGGAGCCGGACGAGGAGTGCTGGAGTGAGGCAAATATTTAGGCAGAACGGCCACGCGCGTGGTTTGCAAGCACTAACGATGGGTTGATGGACGCGCGTGGCTGCGTTGACTGGTACCGCGCAGCACGGATCTGAAAGTTTTGGACGCCCAGGATAGGACGGGGACGCCCACCTATGTGTGGGATGTAGTTTTCGCTCCGAAAGGGAATATGCACCGAATATGCAGTGCGAGGACACACAACCCGTCCGTCGCCCTTTCACTTCCTCGTCTCCTCATCATCAGCCCAAGGCGATCGAAAACCCAGCCGCGAGTCCATCCTCCTCTTCCTTCTCCCTCCAACTCCGTCCGTCGAGGTATGAGACAGGAGGCCGCCACCACCAGCCTAGTGCTAACCCAGGACGCCCGCAGCCGCAAAGACCACCACCAGCGCCGCCCTCCGCCGCCGCCTGCCGAGGACGAGGAGGAGGACACGGACGCCATGCCTCCGCCGTCCTGCACGACCACGATCCTGCTGCGCCGGGAGGGTGGCAAAGCGGCGGCGACGGAAAGCGATGAGGAGCCGCCACAGCTGGTTCCGCCGCTTAACTTCGCCATGGTGGACCACGGCGTCTACCGCTCCGGGTTCCCCGGCGCCTCCAACCTGCCCTTCCTCGACTCCCTCCGCCTCCGCTCCGTCCTGTTAGTATTACCGCTCAGCTATATACGTACCTTTCTTCTTTGATGAAGCGGTGGCGTCGTGATTCTGACTCGTTCTGCGTCCCCGCGCGCATGCAGGTGCCTCTGCCCGGAGCCGTACCCGGAGGCCAGCCAGGAGTTCCTCCGTGCTCGCGGGATCAGGCTGTTCCAGTTCGGAATCGACGGCTCCAAGGTGAAGAAAATTCAATCCATATACGTTTGGTGAAGAAAATTCAATCGTTTTGCTTACGGACATGCACATCCTTTTTCGAAGCTGCCTCCTTCTCATTTGCCCTTTGGTCCTTTTTCTTTTGTTCACTTGCCTGGTTGCCTTCCATTTTGAGGATTGCGATGGTTGTTCATGTTCAGAAGAAATAGAAGTGACATGGTAAGCAAGAAAGATAATAGGGAAAAAAATGTCTATTAGCTAACTAGTAGTTACAGTAATAAACATAAGGTTTACCCAGTTAATCAACTATTTCGAGACCATGCCCTAGTTAATCGATTATTATTTAATTGTGCTTTCTTTTTTGAAATTGTTAGTCACAGATTCTTTGTTAACATTTGTCGACACGGTAGAGATGGCTGCAGTGGTTCTATCTTCGCGAATCTTCTCCGTAGTACTCCCTCCGTTCGGATTTAATTGACACACATTTTGTTACACATGGATGTATCTAGACATAAAACAAGTATAGATACATCTATATTTAGACTAAACCAAGTCAATTAATTTGGAACGGAGGGAGTACTTGTGTGCGGACACATCATAAAACGCCTTTCCTGCAGAGTTGCCTTGTCCAAGTTGAGCTTGCATGTGTATAGACACTTTTAGCTGAAAGCGTGTCTCTACCAAATCACAAATCGAATATAACTTTAAAATTTGTTATAATTAAGCAGATGACTTGTAATATCTGGCTTAACTGTCCACTGTTGAGTATTAGGGCTGATTATGCTATCTTTCAAGGCCTCAAACCATTTGTGTAGTATGACATATAAACCCACTGCTTGTAATAGTAAGTTAGTGACTGTTGTAAATTGGTTAAGAAGGAAAAACGTCTTTCCCCTCCCCGCCACTGAAGAGGAGAAGGCGATTTTTTTGGGCGTCCTCACCGATCCACCGCCGTCGCCGCCGCTGAGCCGTGGGATCCCTCTCCTCCGCCGGCCGCTTCGGCGGCGGGAGGGTGGGGGATCCCCGGCTCCGGCATGTACATACGGTAGGGTAGGGTGTAGGTTCCGCCGGCGGCGCTGTGGAGGAGGTGGTGGTGCCGGTGGTTGGTTTGGTGTCGGGGCGGTCTTCTCCGGCGGTGTGGCTCTCCGGGGCTCCCCGTCGCCGCGCCGGACTGGCGGGAGCTCGAGGCCCGGCGCGGTGCTCGAGTTCCTCCGCCTCCCGTCGGATCTACGCTGGCGGCAGATCTGGCGGGTGGAAATCAGAGACGGGCGAGCTCGGTGGTCTCTCTCTGCGTCGGCGACGAAGTGGGCTGCGGCAAGGTGGTGTAGCTCGAAGGAAAGGGTGCTCGCCGTGTCCGTTTACCGGCACAATCTCCGTCGCTGCGCGGCGGGTGGGCTCTGCGGCGATCTTCAACAAGAAAGGCTCCCTTGGGCGGTGGCTAGAAGGAGGTCAGTGCTCTTCGTCTCCGGCGCCGGTGGTGTCGCTGTGCTCTGCTCTGGATCTGGTTCCACTGCGTATTGTACTTCTTTTCTTGTACTTCGTACTTTGTACTGGGTACTTTGTTGATTATACGCAGCCTTTTCTAATAAAAAAAGTTAGTGACTGTTGTAAGTTGTTAGTGTGTTAATTCTCATTCCAATGAGAATTAGTTTAGAGCTCAGTCATTTCCTTGGCCGTTTGATGTTGTGGAGATTCGTGTGGGTCAGTTTCACAATGGTTGCAACTGAATTTTTATTTTTAACTCCTTTTTTTCTTCAGTTTACACCATGGTTGCAACTGAAATTTGCTTTTCATTTGAAAGAGAATTAAGTTAATTCTCATTTGTATTAGTGCTAGGCGGAACCTTTTATGGATTATCAACGATGAAAGGATAATTCGAGACGATTTCAGCTGTTCAACTTTCTTGTGTGGTAACTGCTGTCAGTATTTACATTGTCCAGTCAATAAATTTAGTTGAAGGTTAAAGAATGAGACAATATAGTCTGGGCAGAGTTCAGCTTTTGAACTTTAACGTTTGGATTCAAAACTAATCATTTCACGGCTACTCCCTCCGCCCCTAGATACACCAGTTTTATCAACAATTAATATGGGACTGAGGTTGTAGATGGCAAGTATAAGAAAGCAGATTGAAGTTGTGGTCATTTTCTTCCCTCTATCGCAGTAATTCTGTCAGATAAGTTTATTTTGGCCTTTTTCATATTCAGGAGCTTACTGAAAATCGATATTGTGCTTTCAGGAGCCATTTGTGAACATTCCCGAAGACAGAATCCGTGAGGCTCTAAAGGTTGTTCTAGGTAACTAAAATGTTCTTTTTTTTAGATAAAGGGATTTTATTACTTAAAAGTTTTAAGTATTACACCCGGCCTCTGCATAGCTAAGATGCACACAGCCACCAGTTCACCAGTATCCAGATCGGCATAAAATAAAAAAAGGCGAATTACATATCATAATGAGAAATTGTAGATCCGCCTAAGATGGTAGGTCTATCCGGAGACTATGTTTTCATCCATACCAGGAGAATAACTCTCTGGCCGCAGCCTCCAGCCTCGACGCCACCTCCAAAAATAAATCTCGGTGCTCCACACGCTGCAGGGCCGACCATGCTCGTAGCGTAGCTGTACACCGATAGATAACCTGCATAATAGAAGCATTTTTATAGTTAAAAACCTTGTCATTTCTACATAGCCACAACGACCAAATAACGGCAATCGCGCCCATCCTACTGTAGTTTAAACCTAGGATCCACTCCATTTAACCAGTTGCCAAAAATATTTGCAACAGTACGCGGAGGATGTAAGGTAGAACCTATCTGGATGGCTGGTCATATAGACCTGGCTAACTCGCTTTGGAAGAATAAGTGTGTAATAGTCTCGTCATGATGACAGAAGACGCACTTTTTACTTCCGTGCCAATTGCGCTTGGCAAGGTTGTCTTTTGTAAAAATTATTCCTCGACGAAGATACCACGCAAACACTTTAGTTTTTAGTGGAATCTTCATCTTCCAAATTTTGTTATTATCCCTACTATCGACTGGTGCTTCGGGAAGAATTAGTGCTCTATACATCGAATCAACCGAGAATTTACCATTCTTAGTAAGATTCCATTGAAATTTATCTGGACCTTCCGGCAAATGGATTGAATCCAGTCGAACGAGCAAAGCATTCCAGGATGCTTGTCTTGTTCCAAATAAACTTCTTCTGAACGAAACATCTGGTGGGTAAGTACCCAACACCTTCGCGATCGTGTCGCTTTTGTTTCGTACAATAGAATACAGAGCCAGATATTGTTCTCTGAGGGTCGATTGACCTAGCCATTTATCCTCCCAGAACCGAATTTCCGATCCATCCCTAATTGAGAAAGATCCTTGTGGGAAAAAGAACTTCTTTGTAGCCATGAGGCCAGCCCAGAAGTGTGAATCACCAGGTTTCCATTGAACCTGGGAAACAGCTTGATCTACCACATACTTTCTCCTAAGGAGGGTTTGCCAAACTCCTTTTCAGAAAGGAGTTTGAAGAGCCATTTACCTAGTAAGGCTCTATTCTTGACCTCAAGGTCATGAATTCCGAGCCCTTCTTGGTCTTTAGGGCAGCAAACCACACTCCATTTAGTCAGTCGATATTTTTTCTTCTCACAATCCCCTTGCCAAAAGAATCTAGACCGGAAATAATCCAATCGTTTTAAGACTCCTTTGGGCAATTGGAAGAATGCAATCATGTAGAGTACCATGTTCATTAGTACCGAGTTTATGAGAACCAATCTTCCACCCAGGGATAAGAGTTTGCCTTTCCAGCTATTTAAACGTAATTGAACTCTTTCCTCCACCTTTTTCCATTCAGCATTTGTAAGTCTCCGATAATGAATCGGAATACCCAAATAGTTGATAGGAAATTGTCCTTGCTCACAGCCAAAAAGTTCAGCATACAAGGCGGCGTTTTCTCGAGCCTCGCCAAAGGAAAACAATTCACTTATATGGAAATTTATCGTAAGACCCGAAAGTTGCTCGAAGGCTGATAAAATCAATTTTAGGTTACGAGCTTTTTCGATATCATGTTCCATAAAAAGAATTGTATCGTCAGCATATTGAAGGATCGATAAACCACCACCAACAAGATGTGGAATCACTCCTTCAATCTGACCCTCAGATTTAGCGCGCTCAATCAAGATAGCCAACATATCAGCCACTATATTAAATAGTACTGGCGATAATGGGTCACCCTGTCTGAGTCCTTTTTTCGTCTGAAAGTATTTGCCAGTATCATCATTGACCTTAATGGATACACTTCCTCCCGAAACAAATCTATTTACTAACGCGCACCACTCAGAAGAAAAACCTTTCATTCTGAAGGTTTGCTGAAGGAAAGACCATTTGACTTTATCATAAGCTTTCTCAAAATCAATTTTAAGAATTACCCCATTCAGCTTTTTCCTATGTAGTTCGTGAACTGTTTCATGTAGGATCGCAACTCCATCAAGGATGTTGCGGCCTTGCATAAAAGCCGTCTGAGACGGACGAACCACATGATCTGCCACACTGTTCAGTCGAATCGTAGCTACTTTGGTAAATATTTTAAAACTAACGTTAAGGAGGCATATAGGTCTAAATTGTTGAATCCTTTCCACCTCGTTAACCTTAGATAATAAAATTATCTCACCAAAATTGAGACGAAACAGCTCTAGTTGTCCATTGTGGAGACAGGCGAACAGTTGAAGTAAATCAGACTTAATAACATCCCAAAAATTCTGGTAGAACTCAGCCGGGAAACCATCAGGTCCAGGTGAAGTATTATGTTTCATTTGGAAAACCGCCTTTCTCACTTCTTCCTCTAAGTAGAGTTTAGTAAGTAGACTATTTTCCTCATCTGAAACCTGGGGTATATCCTCTATTCGCGACTCATCCAAAGTGAAAGCTCCTTCCTCTGGGGCACCGAACAGGCCTTTATAGTAATTTGTAATGTACGACTTTAGTTGTTCATGACCCTCAATCGTTTCTTCATCCTGGACTAGAGAATGAATACGCTTTTTCTTGTGTCTGTCATTGGCAATACTATGATACTATGGAAATAGCGAGTATTCGAATCTCCTTCTAGGATGAATTGGGCTTTAGAACGTTGATACCATTTTAACTCCTCCTCTCGCAGTAGTTTCGCTATCTGTGCATTCGATTGGCTCTTTAGCTCAATCTCTTGCGCGGATAGTAGCTGAACTTCTGCTAATGCTTCTAGAGCATCAATTATCGAGGAGAGTCACACCTTTTCTTTTTTAAGTAAACCAGTAGTATGACGAGCCCAACCAACGAGGTGAGTGTGTAAAGCACGAATCTTATTGTTCCACCGCTGGATAGGCGTATCACCCGCCACTGGTCTTTCCCAAATTCTTTTAACCATCTCATGAAAGCCCTCGCGGTGCAACCACCCAAGTTCAAACTTGAACCGTGGTTTGCACTGCGGTTTAGGCACTCAGTGGTCAAAAGAATGGGAGCATGGTTCGACAAACTCTCAATACGTTCTAGAGCCTGCACCGACACTAATGAGAATCTAGATTCCCAATCAGTATCCATCAGGACATGGTCTAGTTTCTCGTATGTGGGTTCAGGGAGAGAATTAGCCCAAGTGAACTGTCCCCACCATTGTTATCTCTCGTAAGAACAAAAGAGCCCAACGGTTATCGAACCGTCCCTTACTTTTCTCGAACGGAAAACGTAGCAGATTGAAATCCCCACCAATGATAAGAGGGTGAGGGTTATCTTTTGTCAAGTTTACCATTTCACTGAGAAAAGAAGTCTTAGCCACCTCCTGAGCCGGCCCATACACAGCAACAAGATTCCAAATGAAATCAAGATAGCCAACTAAAATGTTCTACCGACTCGTTTCTCATCTCGCCCCCTTCTTCCCCTAACTAGATATCAAATTCTTATGTAGACACAAGAAACCATCCGGTGCTTATTCACTGCAAGCGTGGAAAGGTAAGAGAGCACGACTAGTAACTGCTGCTACTGTTTGACTGGCCTCTCAAATTTTTGTACTGAGTTTTACATTGTGACACGATGATGTGCAGCATCGAACTGGCTGCGTCGTTGGATGCTTGAGGAAACTGCAGCGCTGGTGTCTAACTTCGCTATTCGACGAATACCAGCGTTTTGCCGCTGCGAAAGCAAGGGTGTCTGATCTAAGGTTTATAGAGCTCTTTGACATCTCGAGCTTAAAGCATTTACCAGCGTCCTTCTCGTGTTGAGGAAGAAAGCACACGCGAGCGTGCGGCCTGTGGACGTCTCAAGATTGGTATTTCTTTCCCCTTGAAGACCTTTTGGGTCCTATGTATCTTGTAACATGACTAGAATGATAAGAAATAACTATCAGTACTACTTTTTTTTACAAGGGGGTGGGGCCAAGAAGACCCCGGTATTATATTGAAACACGTGGCGGGTACAATTTTGCACTTAGGCCCTTTACATCTATTGCCCTGAGAAACCTAGAATTTGAAGATAAGGCCAGTGCTTTTACAAAAAGACCTCAGAACTAAGAGATAAAAAAGCAATCAAGTCCTAGGGTACCGCCGCCACCAATCGTCGGCAACCAGCATGTGCATGGAGCACCGCGATCAGAGAGGGGGACGCTCGGATGCTCTCCTCCGGCGATGAACCGCTGACGCCGGCTAGCTCGAAGTAACCGGGGACGAACCACTTGGCCATCTCGAGCTGCCGAGCTCCGGCGCAGGATTCGACAGGCCTCCGTCCTGGAGGTTGAAGATGGGCCGTCATATCGGTCGAAGATCGCGACAGCAGACACGGCCGCCACGTGAGTCGCTCTGGGATGCAGCAAGATCGCGAACCTCCACGACGCAGAAGTTGATGAAGACTATCGACATCTCTTCCACTCCTCGCCGCCACGGCCGGCCAGAGGAAGAGCCGCCTGCTTCACGCCCGCTGCAGGGTGGACACCAATGGCTTCTGGAAACAGAAGCCACTAACCGAGCTTATTAGAGTAGCAGCGGAAGATGCTTGACGTGGCGGAACCCCACCATGGAGCACCAAGCAACGCCAGGTTCTTCCACTCCGACAGCGTGCTCGCCTCGCCGTCAGGGTAGCTGCATGACATCAGCAGCCGCACGCATCCCTCCTTCTTCCTCCCGCCACCACGGCCAGGTAGAAGAAGCAGAGAAGCCCACAACAAGAAGATGCCAAAGCGCTTATTGAAGAAGGCAACCGACGACCTGCCATCTCCGCCTCTCCTCCTCCTCGGAGGCTTGACGAAGCACAACTCGTCGGTGTGCTCGACGCCGCGCCCGTACGCTAGAGCCGCTGACCTTCGGGGCGGAGGAGACGGCAAAACGCCATTCGCCACGGAGGACAACTCGCCATGCTCGAGAAACCCTAAACTACTCTCTAATCTACTGCTATACAAGGCGGGGCGGCACCCTAGAGCAGCTCCATGCCAGCCAGCGCGAGCGCCGACGGCGAGGGCGGACGGATCTGGCCGGACACGGCGGTGGACTCTCGACGGGGTGGAGAACGGGAGAGGAGAGGAAAAGTAGAGGTGAAGCTATCCCCAGTACTACTTATGGGTCTGTTATGTCATATAACCAAGTTGTCTCTAAGAAGCTTTGACATTATCTGTCACTTTTTGAGCATAGGCACGTAGGATAGATAAGCTACATGGAATGCTGCATTTAGCAGTATCAATAATGGGTGCGCTGGCATTGTGTAAACTTCTGGATTCTGTAATTATGTTATGTATATAAAAATAAAACACATCTGGCAAGGAAAAAACCTCATGCACTGTCTCAGTTGGTTTGCCAATTGGATCCGTGCGACTTTTGGTATCTCCGCTTTTGCATTGCACATTTGTGGTTAAAATTTGCCACTGATACAACCAATAACCTTTTGCGAACTATGAGCATACTTCATGTAAGTTGTGGATAGTTCCTGCTCACATAGATAAAGCAACGCCAATGCAAGACATTACTAATGTGTAAGTTCCTTTTGTTAGAATGTAGGGTTTTTTCTGAGCCACATGATTTCTATGGAAACAGCATCATGCAAAGTTTCCTTCAAGTCTTGAATTTATCCTCTCTTCAGAGTTGAGATCCATGTGGAGCATCCAAACACATTTGTAGAATTAACCTATCCGCGGACATCGGGATTTGAGAGCAAATATACACTCACGAGAAAGGCGGTGATTAGTCAGCAAACAAGTGCAACTTGTAATGGGTCAGGACACCCTCACAGGAATCAGCCAAATAGCAGAACACCAGTCAACACTCAAACAGCACAATCACAAGCAATATCAGTCGATCGAAACAATAAAAGCCAACACTGGAAAAAAGAGTAAACTCCCCAACAGCGTGTGCTTATAGAGCGCAAACCCCCACAGAAACAGCAGCTTAGTTATCCAATGATACACTGGGTAAGGTGATCTCTAGCAGATGTGTCCTGAGGCAGATCAAACACTTGCTTCATTCCAAATCAACACACAAACAATTACTTCACAAGTCGGGTGAGGAATAAATGAAGAAAATGAAAAGAAAAAGGGTTAAAAATAGGAACAGACAACAAAAATAAAGAAATAAGAAAGGGCAAACATAAAAGCTCAAGGATACAATCTAAAATGCCGCATCCATGCTTCTATCTTGTCAATATACTAGTGATAGCTGCTACTGTGCACCTTTTGGCCGCGAAGAAACTGAGAACTCCCCTGGTCTCTTGCTCGGATTTCTTGTATGATGCCTCCTAATCAAATACTTAAGATTTCCTTTACAATTAGAAGCTCTCCACATTCGGGCTCTCTTCAGCTACACATTCAGAAACACAAAAATGAGTCATAAGGATCGATTCACATAACTATATTACAGGAAAGCATGGGATATAGGATACAAATGCATCCATTGTATGTTAGCCACAACATTCAAGCTCAAACTTCAGACACTACAGGTAATAAAGCGTAATAACATAGAAAATGCAGGAATATAAGAATAACCTGACAAACTTATAAGCTGTAATAGAAGATCAATGGGCTTAAATATAAAATTATATAAGTTACTGAAATGGATGCAGTGTTAACTTTTTACCAATAATGCTTTCATTTGATAGACTGGGAAAGAGTGAGCGACAAGGAAACTATTTTTCATGGTATTGGCTATATTATCTTGTCAATGGAACGCATGCATCGATTTTCCATGCTTCGAAACATTTTATCATCAGTGTAGAGACTAGAATAATCATGCTTTTGGCTAGCCGCCAAGGCCCACATGCATGACTGCAATATCTGACACTTCACAATTAACATGCTTTCAGTTCAATTTCGACTTAGCCTGATGCTGCTTATCAGCTACAGTGTATCAATGAAGGCACCAATGCCCTACTATAAATATGGGCACTATGGCCGAACTCCTCGTGCACTGGCCACGTCACCCACCCACATCTAACAAGATACGGGGCATAAGCCACACAAAACATATTATTGCAGGACAATTTTATCATATCAGCATTTAGTTTACAAATGTAAGTAATTATAATATCACCAATAGTAGTTAGATTTACAACCCAGCACGAGCATTATAGCCCAATGCATCCATGCACTAGCCTAAACCATGCGACCAACCTCTGAGAATCACAGGGTATTGGCCCAGTGTCCAGACTATAACAGGGAACTTTCGCCTGTGTTCTCCTCAGATTTGCAACATGTCGTCAGTTAAAAACTTAGCTAAAATTATTGACCAAGTCTTCATTTTAACTGATATTTACTCAGTAAATCGCCAAGAAAAAGTAGAACGGTCACAAAGATAGGGACATGAAGGAAAAGATCAGCCTTACCCCAATGTAGCAGATGGGACTAGATGTTCCATCCTCTGGAAAGTAAGCTTTTGAATCGATTGCTGGATATCCTCTGCAAAGCCTTCTTTGCACAAGGCACCTCAGCATCAGCCAGCTTCTGTAGATGCTGACAAGCACCAGAATCTGCAAGTCGTCGACGTGTTCCATTCCACCACCCATAGCAAGTGCTAGAAGTATCGAGACTGGGTACTTTTTGTCATCTCCTCGTTCCGAGGATCAAGCATCTGCACTAGCCTAGTCAGATTCTTCTCATCCCTGACAAACTCCTTCCTATTGGATTTCAAGGTCATCAAAGCAAGCAATGCACGTCCAGCCGACTCCTGTACAGATGCAGGCTTAGCCACCTCCATCATCTTAACGAGTGTGCCAACACACGGTGCCATGCAGCGCTTGGTGTCATCACTCACACCAGGTGCAAGGTCCGCAACCATATCTGCAGCCATTTGCTGCAACAGGACGCTACCACCACGGCGCATGAGATCTGTAAGCTGCGCAAAGAACAGGGGCGACGAACACAGGGTCCTGGCGGCAGGAGGGACTGCTGCCAGCTCATGGATAGCATGTAGGACAGAATTCTGAAGATCCAGATCAGTGGTGATGTGCAGAGCCTGCAATAGTGGCGGTAATGCACCATCTTGTACAACCTGTTGCTTCATCTCAAGGTCACCAAAGGACGCTATCGACAAGAGGCACAGAGCAGCACTCTTCTGCGTGTCTGTACTGCCGCTTGCAAGTAAATCAACTAGAACTGGTAGCCCACCCTCCTCAACCAATGCGGAGCGCACATCGTCAATGGAAATCACATTCTTGAGCGCCGCTACAGCGAGCGCCTGCATAGCCAGGGAGCCAGAGCCAGGACGGCAGGCGTTAATCAAGATGGACACCCCTCCATATGCCGATACAGCCCACGCGCTACCAGCATCGGCAGTGATGGCCTCAATGGCCACCACGGCGTGCTCCCTCGTGGCCGGTGTGGAGCCAGAATCGAGTACACGCAGCAGCGGGCCAAGGCCACCCTCGTCGAACACCACCTTGCGGGACGCAGCGCAGGTAGTTGCAAGGAGGTCCACGGCCGCTGCCGCACGGTCCCGCAGCGCCGAGTGAGCCGACGCGTCGAGCATGCGGAGCAGCGGAGCCACATCCCCATCGGTGGCAACGATGTTTGCGGCCTCGGCGGTGGTGATGTCGCTGCCCAGCAACTCCAGCAGCGAAGCCAGGGCCTTGAGCTTGAGGTCGAGGCCCCCGATCTGGAACCGCGCAAAGGCGTCCCTGATGAAGAGCGACTTGTCGGCGCGCGATGCGCCCGCGGCGGGCACCTGCAGCACAATGGCGTTGGGGGAGGACGCCGAGGAGTCGACGGAGAGGAGCCCCGAGCGGAGGAGGAGCGAGAGGTCGTGCAGGAGGAGCGAGAGCGAGGAGGCGGCGATGTCGAGGTCGCTCTGGAGGCGCAGGCGGCCGCCGGGGAGGGCCGGGTCCTGGCAGCGCGCGGAGAGCGCGTGGAGGGAGCGGAGCACCGGGACGAGAGAGGCAACCAGATCGGCGAAGAGCGGGTGGCCGGCGGCGGATGCGGGGCCGAGACGAGCGAGGACTGGAGCGCGAGCAGCGTGCCGTGCAGCCCGCGCCACCGGGAGTGGAGCGCGTTGGCTGACGCGGCGGCCAGGAGGAGCGGCGGGAGCAGGGCGTGCAGGATCTGGGCGAGCGCGTCTGCGGCGGCCGGCGGCGGAGGGGAGGGCGGCGGCGTCATGGGCGGCGGCGGGCGACGGCGGGGAGGGGGAGTGGAGGAGGTCGGGAAAGCGAGGGAAAGAGCACATCACATGGGAGTGTGTGGGGTGCGGAATGGACGGACACGATTTGCTTCCGCGGGAAGGAAAAGCTGTAAAGCGGAAGGTGGCTGGCAGAGCAGCCGTTGCGGGTGTCACGCGCGAGTTCCGCTTTATTCACACAAACAGGGTGGGCCCGCTATGTAGCGGGGCTGTGGATAGAGTTTGATGGTTCTGATTCCCTATTCCGGCGTCGTCGTGCGGGGGTGTTAGTGCTGAATTTCAATGGCGTGTCCAGAGTCGTGCTGTCCCGGTTTGATTCTTTCAACGGCAATGGTTTGTCCTATGGCAAACTACTTTGGAGGTCCGAAAAGCTGATGATCAGCGATGGAGCCGCGTCGAACTCGGGTGAGAAGGTGATCTGTCTATTTTTTTTCCTTGGTGGCTGCTACGGTCGTGCCGAAGAAGATGGATAGACGTTGGTTTGTCACATAGGTTTATCCTATTTTTCCAGATCTGTAAGATCGGTGTATACGTACTTTGTATCTCATCTTTTATTTATCAAGGTCAATTTGTTGACTTCATCTGATCCTACTTAGTACTGTATCAACCAATAAAACACTTTTTTTTGCGAATCAGTAAAACACATTTACAGATCATGAAAATAAATTGACCTTGGCCAAATCTAATACTGACTGCGTTTTGACAAAAGTATTGGGTTGATACTCCCTTATTGATTTTGATACAAATTTTGCCTATGCGTAACCTGTGTCAAAACATGAACATAAGTAGTTACAAGGTGAGCTGACTCGTATTGTAGCATTTAAGTAGTATTTTTTGGTAGTGTGAGGTTCTGTATCAGTTAGCTAGATGACTTAGTATTTCTGACCCTAGGTGTACGCGGCAGCTGCATACCACGCTTTAATGTTCGATGTCCAATAACGAAGGTCGGATTTTGGGGTGTTCAACTTTATATGCTAATGCTCACTATGTTCCATATTATAATACATTTTGACGAGCTGTTTTAACTTGCCAAAACGTTTTATAATATGGGATAGAGGGAGTATGTTTTTTTCCTTATAGTACCAACCCATACGCCGAGGACAGTTCTCCTATTAGGAACTTTAGCATAGTACAAATAAGAATAAACCTTGGATGATTTAAAGTGTCAAGTTAACTGCACAACATAATAATGGATCTTGTACTCCTACCATCACAATCCACAGTATAAGGCACGCACGTAGTTTAAGAAAAAGTTTGATCATTAAATTTGATTAATAAAATATAAATTATATGTAAAAAAATTATACCATTAAATTTATATTGAAAAAGTTTTTTATATTATGATGTTTGTGATATAAAATTTAATTTGTGTTAACTAAATTAGTGGTCAAAGTGTTTTTAAACTACGTGTGTGTCTTACAAACTGTGATGGAGGGAGTATAAGAATTAAAAGTGCTGACTTTAAGAAGCTTGTCAGAATTCGGATTATGGTGTTCGCCTCGGCAAAAAATTCTGGACATGTCAAATAACACTTCGAGTACACCTCATGGTCTAAGGGCATCTCCAGCTGTCCCCCAGGCACACCCCCCCCCCCCCCCCCCCCCCCCCCCAAGGAGCCCAAGATGGCCCTTTTTAAGCGCTGGCGCCAAGGAATTCTCCCAGTCGCCCCCCAAGAGCCCGAACAGCGCCGTTTTGGGCCTTTTTTAGCGTCGGCGCACCCAGGCTGAACGCGGACCGTTGGGGTCAACTGGGGGCGCCAGCGGAACCAGAAAACGCGCAAAACTTGGCGGGCCGTCTTGTCAGCCTCTAGGCGAAAAGCACGCGAACGAAATGGAAAAGCCGTCGTCTTCATCTCCTCGGCTCCCGCGCAGGACAAAGGCCTGCCACGCCGGTCAGGCGGGCGGCGACGCGTCCAATCGCTTGGCACGCGACGCAGTAACGGCGCGCCACCGCCCCGCCTGCTCACCTGCCTCGTCGCTATAAAAGCTAGAACCTCGTCACGGAACAGAGCACATCTCGCCCTCGCCCCTCCCACTCACCTTCTCCTTCGCCAGCCAGAGCGTGCTACCCCAGCGACGGCGCGACGGCCAACGGCTTCGGCAGCCGCTACCTCCACGAGGATGAGGCGCGGATGTTGTCCGAGGCGGACTACCCGCGCAGCCCGACATGCGCGTCCCCGGCGCCAGGCGGTTGAGCGCGGACGGCGTTCCGGTGCCTCCGCCGCCTGAAGGCACAGACCGCGTCGACGAGATCCAGCAGGTTCTCGTCGGCCTCAACGACGAGCAGGCGGCGGACCCGCGCTGGGACCCCGCCAACCATGCCTTATGGACGGAATACTTCGTCGAGCGCCAGCAGCAAATGCTGGAGGACACCGGCCGCAACGGCGTCATCTCTGGCTGGAACAACGGAGGAGGCCGGAGGCAATGGTGGGGCGCCCTAGGGTGCACCCTCACCTATGTCCTGGAGTACATCGCCGGTGGCAACCATGAAAGTGCATGTTGCCCCCATGCGTGGTTTTGGTAATTAATGACAATCCTTATGGACTAATGTTTGCATTGAGATATTCTTATAGATCTTGTCCATGGGGAAAGATTGAGTTCATGTTTCGAACTCTAGAAGACTACATGATGATCAATGCTCTCTTCTAGGGTTTATATGAAGAATGGTCATGTGTAGAGTTGAGCTTATTTCAAGTATGGCTTGGAAAAGAAGATTGAGTGAACATTTATGTTTACCTCCAAGCCATCATATATATCAAGAGAAGAAGATGAAGTGCAAGTTCAATATGATCTATCTCGGAAGATATCATTTGATTGAAGCTTGCAATGGAGACATGAAGACGGAGCTTAGCGAGACTCTCCCATAATGGAGTATGGGGAGCATTTGGCGAAGTCTTCATCAAGCATGTGCTAGGAAGAACAATCAAGAAAGGTGTTTCAACTTGAGAGAATCAAGATCGTCATCATCAAGCTAAAGTGGAATGCGCAAGGCAAAGGTATGATCTTGATAGTTTTTCTATTTTACCGGTCTCATGGTGTTAGTGGGAGACCGGGTTATAGGATAGGCGGCGTTCTATCAAGAGAGGCTCTCAAGTGAGTAACCTGATCGCATATTTGTGAAGAGCTCAAACATTTGCATATTTGACATTTCATCTTTCTTGGTTCTTATTTGGCTTTTATCCATGTGTGAATTTAGAGCTTGTGTTTATCTCCATACCAAGCTCTAGTTCATCAAAAACGGATTTCAAATGAATATCTTGTTGAGTTTTTTATGTTGGAGGATTTACCGGTCGTTCTTTTTCAGAGAAGGTTACCTTTCCACATTTGGTTTTATCCTCCCATGTTGAACTATGATGTTTCTCTGCATGATCTTGTAAAGCTCTTCGTTGTGATTCCAACGAGCCCAAGAACATCGAAAACGTTATCCGGATGATCAAGATATGTTCGTTTTCGTGTTGGGTGTTCCTGCATTTTTAGGCCAGCCTAGGCCGGGCCCGAGGCTGGGCCCAAGGACGGGCGCCTCTGTTGGTAGGCCGGCCTCCAGCATTTTAGGCCGGCTTGTCCGGCCCCAAGGCCGGGCACGCGTGTTTTGGGCATAACGGTTGGATTTTGGGGGACCTATTTAAGGGGCTTTCTTCTCCAATGGTTCCCTAACTTTTTGAGCTTTTTTCCCTCTCTCTCCTTTATTGTTGACCTTTGAAAAAGCTTGCCTACCTCTAAATCTCTCCTATGATTCTTGCATATCTTTGAGGGAAAACTGAGAGGAGATCTAGATATACAATTTCACCAATTCATTTCTCCTCTAAGTGAGGGGAACCTAGTAGATCTTCATCTTGGAATTCTTGTGTGGTTCTCTTCTTTGTTCTTCCTCTCTTCTCCCCCCATAAGTATTAGTTTCTTTTGGTGGGATTTGAGAGTGAAGGATTTGAGCACTTGTGCTCTTACCATTGCTTTGTGCATCGGTTTGTGCTCTCCACGAGGATTCGTGGAAGTTGAAAGTTTGTGAGCTTGTTACTCTTGGGTCATTGGATCCTAGACGCAATTGTGGTGGTTGAGACCTTTTGTGATCACTTGTAGCCATCCGGGAGCCCCCAATCCAGTTGTGGTTTGTGCCCTGGGTTGTTGTTGTAAAGGCTCCGGATTCCGCCTTGAAGGATTTCGATAGTGGAAGGTGAACCAATCATTTATGGTGTGGTTCATCAGAGAAGATGGTGAGACCTTTGTGGCGTTGAGATCAACCTTTGTGGTGGCTCACACCTCTCCAACGAGACGTACTCCCCTAAAAAGGAGGAACTCAGGAATACATCTTCGTCTCCGTGTGCCTCGGTTACTTCTATACCCGAGCTCTTTACTTATCCACTTTACTTTGTGATAACTTTCGTGCTTGAAGTTCCTTATCTTGCTATCACCTTGTTGCTTGTCTTGCCTAGCATAAGTTGTTGGTGCACATAGGTGAGCCTTGTTTATTTAGATTGTTGGCTTGTTAATTTAAACACCTAGTTTTATTCCGCAATTATCAAACCTAAATCGGAAAAGATTTAATCATCTATTCACCCCCCGCCCCTCTAGGCGACATACTTGTTCTTTCAGACCAGCCGCGTCTGACGATGTCGCCACGTGCTCCGGCCATTTCCCGGCACAGCGGCTCGTCGTGGATGCCCAAGAGGATGGGCGTCGGCTCGTCCTCCTCTTCGTCCGGGCCACGCTCGTCCTCGACGGCCCGCTCGTTGTCCACTCCGCACTCGGCGTACACGTCGTCAGCGACGTTTGATGGAGGGATAATAACCCGGTAGGCCCATGACGAGGAAAACATGACCCGCCAGGCAGGAGGCCCGGCGAGGCCAGCTAACCCTCAGCATAGGCCGGGTTACGGTGCTGGGCTGGTATCTTGGTGATGACCCGGCTATTCATGAAGAATATTCCAGAAGGTCCGGAGGCGGTTCAAGAGACGGTTCTATGCTTGGAATACACGAAGGATAAAGGGGTAGTAGTAGGACTCAGAGTTCGGGTAGAACCCGGCCTATATTGTACGCGACCAGGAGGCCCGGTATCTATATAAACCGGCCCCTGCCCCTTAGACAGAGAAGACTTTTTCGTAATCCCAAGCTTTAGGCGAGACATACAATCCTTGTAACCTAGATCAAGATCCGGCTCTGTTGTAGTAGCCGGGTTATCGAGACAGAGATCGAGATTAATAATAAGATAGCAGGAAGTAGGTCTTTATCTCCAATGGAGAGGCCGAACCTGGGTAAACCTTTGTCCCCTGCCGTGCTAAACAAACACCCAGACACCAGAGTCGCCTTGCCCAAAAGTTTAAGCTACCCTCAAGTAGCATCTGCCGTGTTTTCTACCCCACGACAGTTGGCGCCGTCTGTGGGAAACGCGTCCAAGGGTGTCACCATCATGGGTGAAGCAAGGCAAGGGGTCGAAAACTTCGTCTTTGGCCAGATCACAACCAATGAGCAAGGAGAGCTTATCGTTGATGATTTTGGCTGGGGACCGGACTCGGATCTACTAGAATCAGGTGATGTTATTCCAATTGGCCAAGTTAATGTTTTTGTGGGCATGATTACAACTAGATCTGCTAGTGATGGAGATTATGAATCTGTGTCAGGAGCCGCCACAATTGTTCAATCTGATGGAGAGGAATCAGTTGGCACAGCTGAAGTTGAGGGGTCCTGAACACGCTGGAGGAACGACTGGATGACCCGGCAGGAATCCCGGGTGACGCGGTGGAACGAGCCGGGTCGGAATCAATCTTGCCCCTGTTCGAAGGCCGGTTTGGGTATGATGCAGAAGAAGAGGATGACGAGGAACAAGAGTCAAGTCCAAGCCCGGTACGTATGGTAGCGGTGTACACCGCGCCTTCGTCCAGCATACAACCGTCACCATCAGCTGTTGTTCCACCGGTCTTTACCCCGGGTCAACAGCAGCTGCCCCCAATTCTGGAGTTGGCAGAACAGAGGGTTGATGGAGAGCCGGCTTCGGTCTCGGAGGAAAGCGAGGGTACGGCAAGATACAGAAACAGTTTTGGGTTCCTGCATAACCGGGCCCAAGGAGAGGAAAGAAGTAACATAGCAGCTGCCCCGGCCTTGTTTAACAATGGCCTGGTCTTAGACCCATCAGCACTTACAAGGTTGGTTACTCCAGAAAACGCAGCAGTTAGAGCAATGGAATTGGATACAGCACGCCGAGCGTTGGAGCAGATGCGCAGGGACGCCGAGGCAGAGAGGCAAGAAATAGAAGCAAGAAAGAAGCAAATAGAAGAGGAGGAAAATCGTCTCAACGAGGCAACCCGGGCACACCGGAGGAGGCATCAAAGCCGGCTGGGCCTTGGGGAAAGTATAGCAAACCCAGTGCCTGTGGCAGCATTGTTCAGAACTCCAGAAGACCAGCCTATTGGCGCAACTCAGGTGGCACCAGTGGCTAGGGCAAGTACAGAGCAAATAGAGGAACAGCGAGAACTGATGTAGCAGCAACAGTAGCGCCGGGTTTGCCCGCTGGAGGAGCCAGGGGAAATCCGGGTCTGCCGCCTAGAACACCGAGGTTTAACACGCCGGTGGGTCACTATTCAAATCCAGCGGATAACGTGTATGCAGCAACCTTGGCACTTGATAGAATTCCACTGGGAAATACACCGGCAGAGATTGAAGCCCGGCGTGCCATAGATATGTTACGTACTGCAGTAGTTCAGCAGACACAGTATTCAAGAGAGAAAAGTGCATTGCATTCTACAACGTATCGTAGTAGGAGCCGCAATGGAGCAAACCCGCCGTTGGCCGGGCCTGCAGCGGCGCAGCAGCCAAACCCGCCCCAGCAAAATCAGAATCAAAATAATCAGCAGCATCAACCTGCCCCAGCAATTTCCATAGCACAGCAGATAGTTAATAGATCACGCGCAGGGAGAAGTGCAGGTAATGCAAACCCGGGAGTACCTGCAGCAGGAGTACCTCAAGGAGGGTCGGGCCCTGCGCCCGCCGCGTCTGCAAGCTCGCCTGGTAATGTCAATGCTTCAGCAAGTTCTTCTAGTTTAGCCGGGCCAAAATGTCTTTCAGATTCCATCAGAGCAGAACCTTTCCCTGAGAAGTTCAAAGAGCCAAGCAAGATATCCAACTATGAGCCTAGCATGGATCCGGCTAGTTGGTTGAGCAGTTATGAGATGGCAATGTGTATACGCAATGCCACAGAGAATGTTTGCGCCAAGTACATGTATTTGATGATGAGTGATGGAGCAGCAAAGTTGTGGTTTAAAAATCTACCAGAGAAATCCATTAATTCCTGGGATGAGTTGAAGGCAGTTTTCACCAAGCATTTTCAGGGTACGTGCAAGCGTTTGTTTTCCATCGAGGATCTTGATCGGTGTATACAGAAAAAAGGCGAGTCAGCACGTCATTGGATGGGCCGGGTCACGGAGATCTTGCACTCCTCATCTGGTATTGAGCCAAAGGACGCCATTTCGTCAATGGAGAAAACTTGTAAGTATGCACCACTGGTCCAGAAGCTGGGTCGCATGAAGGAAAGGCACTGGGTTAAACCGGTCACCATGGCAGAGTTGATGGATGCTTGCAACAGGCATGCAGCCACAGACAAGACTCAGGATGAGCCTGAGGAGGAGAAGGGGAAAGGCACGGCAAATAATGGTGGAAGGAACAATAATGGCTCGGGTAACAACAATAACAGTAACCAGAATCAACATAAGCGAGGTCACAATGATGGTAGTTCAGAGTTAGTGGCAAATACCAATGCCGGGTTTCAGAGGCAAAGGATGGATGGGAACTATCAGGAAAACAGAGGATATCAGGAAAATAGGGGTTATCAGGAAAACAGGGGTTCTCAAGGCAACAGTTGGAATTACAACAGTGGAAATAATTACCAAGGATCGCGTCCAATGAGTAATGAGGAGGCCTTCAGGATGCCGTGTCCACGTCATAGCAAGAACGGCAGAGCCGCCAATCATTCTTTGGCTCAGTGTGTGGATCTGAACAGGTGGAAAAACAATGAAGTGCAGAGAGCTTTGCAAGGAGCAAATAGAAGTGGAGGACCCGGCACGGGTGGTAACCCGGCCTCGGGACCTTTGACTGGAGCAAACGCGGTACCTACGGGAAATCCGGGTCAGAACCAAAATCAGAACACAAGTAACCAAGGTGGATTTTCACAGCAGCCAAGGCAACTTGGTCAGTATCATATATACACAAGTGGCACAACCAAGAGAGAGAGGAAAATAGTCAAGAGGGCAGTTAACACAGTGGCTGCAGGAGTCCCGAGATATTTGAGGTGGTCAGAACATACAGTTACTTGGAGTAGGGCGGATCATCCAGAGGTGGTGGAACACCCGGGTCTTCTTGCGTTAGTTGTGGCTCCCCAAGTTCATGGTTTTGAGTTAAAGAAAGTGCTGATGGACGGTGGCAGTAGCATCAATATTTTGTACTGGGACACGTTTGTGCGCATGGGTTTGAAGGAGTCACAGTTGCAGAGAACGTCAACAATTTTTCATGGTATAGTTCCGGGAAAATCAGCTACACCAGAGGGTAAAATTTCATTGGAGGTAGCTTTTGGTGAGTCTATCCATAACTTCAGATCAGAGTGGCTCACGTTTGAGGTGGTAAGGTTTCCAAGTCCATATCATGCATTGTTGGGAAGGCCGGCCTATGCCAAGTTCATGGCAAGGCCGTGTTATGTGTATCTCCAGTTGAAAATACCGGGTCCTCATGGGATCATTACAGTGCATGGTAACAGAGATATTGCGGCAGAGTGTGATGAGGAGGATGCAGCTTTAGCAGAGCATGCTTGTGCTAAGGAGGAATTGAAAGCTTACAGAGCAAATCTTGACCCGCAGGATAACACAGCACTTAAAAGGCCAACAAGAGAGGCCGAACCTGGGTAAACCTTTGTCCCCTGCCGTGCTAAACAAACACCCAGACACCAGAGTCGCCTTGCCCAAAAGTTTAAGCTACCCTCAAGTAGAATCTGCCGTGTTTTCTACCCCACGACAGTTGGCGCCGTCTGTGGGAAAGTTCAAAGCTGCCAGAGATACAAAGATGGTGGATTTTGTGCCTGGAGATTCTTCCAAGCAGTTCGCCAACTGATAAATAGGAAAGCGCGCTCATCGAGTTCATCCGTGAGAATAGGGATGTTTTTGCATGGACACCTAGTGACATGCCAGGCATTCCAACTGAACTCAAATAACCCGGTAGGCCCATGACGAGGAAAACATGACCCGCCAGGCAGGAGGCCCGGCGAGGCCAGTTAACCCTCAGCATAGGCCGGGTTACGGTGCTGGGCTGGTATCTTGGCGATGACCCGGCTATTCATGAAGAATATTCCAGAAGGTCCGGAGGCGGTTCAAGAGGCGGTTCTATACTTGGAATACACGAAGGATAAAGGGGTAGTAGTAGGACTCAGAGTTCGGGTAGAACCCGGCCTATATGTACGCGACCAGGAGGCCCGGTATCTATATAAACCGGCCCCTGCCCCTTAGACAAGAAGACTTTTCGTAACCCAAGCTTTAGGCGAGACATACAATCCTTGTAACCTAGATCGAGATCCGGCTCTGTTGTAGTAGCCGGGTTATCGAGACAGAGATCGAGATTAATAATAAGATAGCAGGAAGTAGGTCTTTATCTCCAATGGAGAGGCCGAACCTGGGTAAACCTTTGTCCCCTGCCGTGCTAAACAAACACCCAGACACCAGAGTCGCCTTGCCCAAAAGTTTAAGCTACCCTCAAGTAGCATCTGCCGTGTTTTCTACCCCACGACAGTTGGCGCCGTCTGTGGGAAACGCGTCCAAGGGTGTCACCATCATGGGTGAAGCAAGGCAAGGGGTCGAAAACTTCGTCTTTGGCCAGATCACAACCAATGAGCAAGGAGAGCTCATCGTTGATGATTTTGGCTGGGGACCGGACTCGGATCTACTAGAATCAGGTGATGTTATTCCAATTGGCCAAGTTAATGTTTTTGTGGGCATGATTACAACTAGATCTGCTAGTGATGGAGATTATGAATCTGTGTCAGGAGCCGCCACAATTGTTCAATCTGATGGAGAGGAATCAGTTGGCACAGCTGAAGTTGAGGGGGTCCTGAACACGCTGGAGGAACGGCTGGATGACCCGGCAGGAATCCCGGGGACGCGGTGGAACGAGCCGGGTCGGAATCAATCTTGCCCCTGTTCGAAGGCCGGTTTGGGTATGATGCAGAAGAAGAGGATGATGAGGAACAAGAGTCAAGTCCAAGCCCGGTACGTAGGGTAGCGGTGTACACCGCGCCTTCGTCCAGCATGCAACCGTCACCATCAGCTGTTGTTCCACCGGTCTTTACCCCGGGTCAACAGCAGCTGCCCCCAATTCTGGAGTTGGCAGAACAGAGGGTTGATGGAGAGCCGGCTTCGGTCTCGGAGGAAAGCGAGGGTACGGCAAGATACAGAAACAGTTTTGGGTTCCTGCATAACCGGGCCCAAGGAGAGGAAAGAAGTAACATAGCAGCTGCCCCGGCCTTGTTTAACAATGGCCTGGTCTTAGATCCATCAGCACTTACAAGGTTGGTTACTCCAGAAAACGCAGCAGTTAGAGCAATGGAATTGGATACAGCACGCCGAGCGTTGGAGCAGATGCGCAGGGACGCCGAGGCAGAGAGGCAAGAAATAGAAGCAAGAAAGAAGCAAATAGAAGAGGAGGAAAATCGTCTCAACGAGGCAACCCGGGCACACCGGAGGAGGCATCAAAGCCGGCTGGGCCTTGGGGAAAGTATAGCAAACCCAGTGCCTGTGGCAGCATTGTTCAGAACTCCAGAAGACCAGCCTATTGGCGCAACTCAGGTGGCACCAGTGGCTAGGGCAAGTACAGAGCAAATAGAGGAACAGCGAGAACTGATGTAGCAGCAACAGCAGCGCCGGGTTTGCCCGCTGGAGGAGCCAGGGGAAATCCGGGTCTGCCGCCTAGAACACCAAGGTTTCACACGCCGGTGGGTCACTATTCAAATCCAGCGGATAACGTGTATGCAGCAACCTTGGCACTTGATAGAATTCCACTGGGAAATACACCGGCAGAGATTGAAGCCCGGCGTGCCATAGATATGTTACGTACTGCAGTAGTTCAGCAGACACAGTATTCAAGAGAGAAAAGTGCGTTGCATTCTACAACGTATCGTAGTAGGAGCCGCAATGGAGGAAACCCGCCGTTGGCCGGGCCTGCAGCGGCACAGCAGCCAAACCCGCCCCAGCAAAATCAGAATCAAAATAATCAGCAGCATCAACCCGCCCCAGCAATTTCCATAGCACAGCAGATAGTTAATAGATCACGCGCAGGGAGAAGTGCAGGTAATGCAAACCCGGAGTACCTGCAGCAGGAGTACCTCAAGGAGGACCGGGCCCTGCGCCAGCCGCGTCTGCAAGCTCACCCGGTAATGTCAATGTTTCAGCAAGTTCTTCTAGTTTAGCCGGGCCAAAATGTCTTTCAGATTCCATCAGAGCAGAACCTTTCCCTGAGAAGTTCAAAGAGCCAAGCAAGATATCCAACTATGAGCCTAGCATGGATCCGGCTAGTTGGTTGAGCAGTTATGAGATGGCAATGTGTATACGCAATGCCACAGAGAATGTTTGCGCCAAGTACATGTATTTGATGATGAGTGATGGAGCAGCAAAGTTGTGGTTTAAAAATCTACCAGAGAAATCCATTAATTCCTGGGATGAGTTGAAGGCAGTTTTCACCAAGCATTTTCAGGGTACGTGCAAGCGTTTGTTTTCCATCGAGGATCTTGATCGGTGTATACAGAAAAAAGGCGAGTCAGCACGTCATTGGATGGGCCGGGTCACGGAGATCTTGCACTCCTCATCTGGTATTGAGCCAAAGGACGCCATTTCATCAATGGAGAAAACTTGTAAGTATGCACCACTTGTCCAGAAGCTGGGTCGCATGAAGGAAGGGCACCGGGTTAAACCGGTCACCATGGCAGAGTTGATGGATGCTTGCAACAGGCATGCAGCCACAGACAAGACTCAGGATGAGCCTGAGGAGGAGAAGGGGAAAGGCACGGCAAATAATGGTGGAAGGAACAATAATGGCTCGGGTAACAACAATAACAGTAACCAGAATCAACATAAGCGAGGTCACAATGATGGTAGTTCAGAGTTAGTGGCAAATACCAATGCCGGGTTTCAGAGGCAAAGGATGGATGGGAACTATCAGGAAAACAGAGGATATCAGGAAAATAGGGGTTATCAGGAAAACAGGGGTTCTCAAGGCAACAATTGGAATTACAACAGTGGAAATAATTACCAAGGATCGCGTCCAATGAGTAATGAGGAGGCCTTCAGGATGCCGTGTCCTCGTCATAGCAAGAACGGCAGAGCCGCCAATCATTCTTTGGCTCAGTGTGTGGATCTGAACAGGTGGAAAAACAATGAGGTGCAGAGAGCTTTGCAAGGAGCAAATAGAAGTGGAGGACCCGGCACGGGTGGTAACCCGGCCTCGGGACCTTTGACTGGAGCAAACGCGGTACCTACGGGAAATCCGGGTCAGAACCAAAATCAGAACACAAGTAACCAAGGTGGATTTTCACAGCAGCCAAGGCAACTTGGTCAGTATCATATATACACAAGTGGCACAACCAAGAGAGAGAGGAAAATAGTCAAGAGGGCAGTTAACACAGTGGCTGCAGGAGTTCCGAGATATTTGAGGTGGTCAGAGCATACAGTTACTTGGAGTAGGGCGGATCATCCAGAGGTGGTGGAGCACCCGGGTCTTCTTGCGTTGGTTGTGGCTCCCCAAGTTCATGGTTTTGAGTTAAAGAAAGTGCTGATGGACGGTGGCAGTAGCATCAATATTTTGTACTGGGACACGTTTGTGCGCATGGGTTTGAAGGAGTCACAGTTGCAGAGAACGTCAACAATTTTTCATGGTATAGTTCCGGGAAAATCAGCTACACCAGAGGGTAAAATTTCATTGGAGGTAGCTTTTGGTGAGTCTATCCATAACTTCAGATCAGAGTGGCTCACGTTTGAGGTGGTAAAGTTTCCAAGTCCATATCATGCATTGTTGGGAAGGCCGGCCTATGCCAAGTTCATGGCAAGGCCGTGTTATGTGTATCTCCAGTTGAAAATACCGGGTCCTCATGGGATCATTACAGTGCATGGTAACAGAGATATTGCGGCAGAGTGTGATGAGGGGGATGCAGCTTTAGCAGAGCATGCTTGTGCTAAGGAGGAATTGAAAGCTTACAGAGCAAATCTTGACCCGCAGGATAACACAGCACTTAAAAGGCCAACAACAGAGGATGATAGGGCAAAGTTCAAAGCTGCCAGAGATACAAAGATGGTGGATTTTGTGCCTGGAGATTCTTCCAAGCAGTTCGCCATTGGGACCAACTTAACTGATAAATAGGAAAGCGCGCTCATCGAGTTCATCCGTGAGAATAGGGATGTTTTTGCATGGACACCTAGTGACATGCCAGGCATTCCAACTGAACTCGCTGAGCACAGCTTACATGTTGATCCTAAGGCAAGGCCGGTAAAACAGGGTATGAGGAAAATGAATGCAGAAAGAAGGAAAGCAATTGGAGAGGAGATAGCCCGGCTTTTGGAGGCCGGCTTTATCATGGAAGTGTTTCATCCAGAGTGGTTAGCTAACCCGGTTTTGGTTCTGAAAAAGAACAACGAGTGGAGGATGTGTATTGATTTCACAAGTTTGAACAGGTTTTGTCCCAAAGATCCGTTTCAGTTACCGCGTATTGATCAAATCGTGGATGCAGTAGCAGGTAGTGAGCTTTTGTGTTTCTTGGATGCTTATTCAGGGTATCATCAGATCAAGTTGAACAAAAATGATTGGGAAAAAACGTCATTTATCACCCCCTTTGGTGCTTTTTGTTACAAGACCATGACTTTTGGGTTGAAGAATGCAGGGGCAACTTATCAGAGGTGTATTCAGAATTGTTTTCATGATCAGATTGGGCGTAATGTGCATGCTTACGTTGATGATGTGGTAATAAAGTCAGAGAAAGCCGAGTCATTTATTCGTGATCTTACAGAGACATTCAAAAATCTGAGGGAGTACCAGATGAAGCTTAATCCTACAAAGTGTGTGTTTGGAGTTCCAGCGGGAAAGTTACTTGGTTTCATTGTGTCAGAGCGGGGAATTGAGGCAAACCCGGAAAAAATTAGAGCCATTCAAAGCTTGAAAAAGCCAGAGGAACTGAGAGATGTCCAGAAGTTGACGGGTTGTGTGGCAGCGTTAAGCCGGTTTATTTCCCGGCTCGGAGAGAAAGCAATTCCTTTGTACAAGTGAAGAAAACAGATAATTTCGTGTGGAATCAAGAGGCAGATGAGGCATTTGGGCTTTGAAGAAACAGCTGTCAGAAGCGCCAGTTCTGGCGGCGCCGGGTCCCAAGGAGCCCATGCTATTATATGTCGCTGCCGGGCCTCAAGCTGTGAGTGCCGTGGTGGTGGTCGAGAGAAAAGAGGAAGGAAAAGAAAACCCGGTGCAAAGGCCGGTCTATTATGTTAGTGAGGTGTTATCAGAAACCAAGCAAAGGTACCCGCATTGGCAGAAGTTAGTGTATGGTGTTTTCATGGCCAGTAGAAAGTTGAAACCATATTTTCAGGAGCATCCAATTACGGTGGTTAGTTCTATACCCTTGGCAGATATTATTAGAAATTCAGAAGCTACTGGGAGAGTTGCCAAGTGGGCCATAGAGATGGGGGATTATCACATTGAGTATGTGCCTCGCACAGCTATTAAATCTCAAGCATTGGTGGATTTTCTTAATGATTGGACGCAGTTGAATGCGCCACCTCTCACCCCGAGTCTCAAATCGTGGGTTATGCATTTTGACGGGTCTAAGCAAGAGCAAGGATCAGGAGCTGGAGTTGTGCTAACTTCTCCCAAAGGTGATAAGTTGAGTTATGTTTTGCAAATTCACTTTGATTGTTCCAATAATGTGGCAGAATATGAGGCATTGTTGCATGGTTTGCGTATGGCAAAAGGGATGAATGTCAAGCGTATCAAGTGCTATGGGGATTCAGATCTTGTGGCGCAGCAAGTGTCAGGAACTTGGGACAGAAAAGATGCAACGATGGCGGCTTACAGGCGAGAGGTGGATAGAGTAGCCGGGTTCTTTTCAGGCTATCAGGTGGATCATATTGACCGCAGAAAAAACGATGCTGCAGATGCTTTGTCAAGACTCGGTTCTCGCAGAGAGCCGGTTCCACCAAATGTTTTCTTGGACGAGCTATGGACGCCATCAGTCAAGCTTCAGGATGCAGAGGAGCTGGCGGGTCAGGAGGACCCGGATTCACAGTTGGTAGCAGCAACACATGAGATCCCAGAGTGGACAGAACCTTATTTGGCGTATCTTTTGCGTGGTGAGTTGCCACAACAGGAAGTTATAGCCCGGCAGATCGTGCGCCGGTGCAAGGCCTACGTGGTTATTGATGGCGAGTTGTACAAGAGAAGTGTCTCAGGCGTGTTTCAGAGGTGTGTCTCTGGAAAGGAGGGCCGGCAAATTTTGAAGGAAATTCATGAAGGGGATTGTGGTCATCACGCTTCAACAAGGTCATTGGTAGCAAAAGCTTTTAGACATGGTTTCTTTTGGCTCACAGCCCAGGCAGATGCAGAGCGCTTGGTGAATAGATGTGATGGGTGTCAGAGATATGCCAGACAGATTCATGTGCCGGCTCAGGAACTGCGCACCATACCTTTGACTTGGCCTTTTGCAGTTTGGGGGCTTGACATGGTGGGTCCTTTTAGCATGTCTCCTTGCAAGAAAACCCACCTCTTGGTTGCCATTGATAAGTTTACAAAGTGGGTTGAAGTTATGCCTGTTACAAATTGTGAGGCGGCTACAGTGGTCAAGTTTATGAAGCAGATCATACATAGGTTTGGATATCCTCATAGTATTATCACAGACAATGGTACTAATATGTCACTTGGAGAGATGGCAAAGTTTTGTGGAAATAATGGTATACGTTTGGATGTTGCCTCAGTTGCTCATCCTCAGGCCAATGGACAAGTTGAACGAGCAAATCAGGAGCTGCTTAGAGGTTTAAAACCACGCCTCCGGGTCCCGTGTCTCAGAGCCGCCGGAGCGTGGGTTGAGGAGTTGCCATCAGTTGTTTGGGGAATTAACACAACACCCAACAGATCTACAAAGATGACCCCTTTCTTTATGGTGTACGGGGCAGAGGCAGTTTTGCCAAGTGATATTATTCATGACTCGCCTCGCGTGGCGGCTTACGTTGAGATAGAAAATGAGCAGACCCGGCAAGATTCTGTGGATTTGCTGGAAGAAAACAGAGAGCAAGCACTGGAAAGATCAGCAATATATCAGCAAGATTTGAGGCGGTATCATAGTCGCCGGGTTAAAACTCGCACTTTCCAGGAGGGTGATCTGGTATTGCGATGGGTGCAGTCCAAGGAAGGGATGCACAAGTTATCACCTCCTTGGGAGGGGCCCTTCATCGTAAGCAAGAAATTGGACAATGGTTCATACTACTTAGTGGACGCAAGAGAAAAGTCAGAGACAGTCAATGATACCACACACTCCACCTTTTCCATGGAAGAGCGTGAGAGGCCGTGGAACATTGCGCAGCTGCGCCCATATTATACTTAGCAAGAGAAAGATGTAAAAGTTGTAACACACGATGTAACAGGCAGCAGGTTTCAGACGCGCTCTTTTCCTTACCAGGGTACCTAAGGGGACTGGAAGGTTTTTAATGAGGCGGCTTGCTGACCTAACCTTTTCTATCAATAAAGTAAAGGTTGAACAGAAATTTTCTTTGTCTCAGTTTACTTTTTTAAGCCGGTTATTTTTTATTTGCATCATAATAGTTCTTTTGATCAGCTTGGTCCTGGGGGCTTGTTATTGAAAAGTGCTAAGTTATTTCCCCAGGACCCGGCCCCAGTGGTTATCCGGGTTTCAAATATTGTAACCCGGCAGAGCAGTTCACAGTTTGTTCTATTGAGTAATATGTGTGTTTAGTTTCAGTATCAGTCATTTTTAGTTGATTTTATATCTTGAGGACGCCCAAAGAGTGCGTCCCGCCAGTATTTTGGATCAATGGGGTACTGTGGCATAAGCCCTTTACTTTATAAACATTGATCCAGGTCTTGGGGGCTCTTACTGCAAAAGTCTGTAGCTGCAATCCCAAGACCCGGCTTTTATGCCACTAGTATTCTTGGTTATCTTGCTGTGCAGCTGATGTGACTCGCGACTTTATGGCCTGATTGCACACCTGGAAATTCAATCAACCATGAAGCCCGTTGGGACTTGGTTCGACCCTGTTTTTCTCAGAGAAGTTGCGCCAGGGTATCCATGCGAAAGCCGGCTCACAGTTAAAGACACCAAAAGGGTCATCGAAACCACAGAAGAACAAGTATTTTGACAGGTAAAGACATAATACGATTACTGCAAAGTTTTACAGCGCACGAGCGCACATCACAGGCATAGTATCAAAATACGGCTAAGTTATTACAATACTGTGCCCCAAGGGCCAAATAAGACAAGTTTTTATGCAGACATAGCTGCTGAGCAATTGTTTAAGAACCGGCTTCAGGAGCCGGGTTAGTGGAAGGAGTGGTGGCTGGAGTATCTTCCTTGGCGCTGGCCGAGTCATCCTTCGCCGTTTCTGCTTCTACTTCCCGGTTCTTGGGGGCTCTGTTGTTGCGCCATGTCACAAGCTGAAGGGATTGAAAGTAGTTTCATCTTCATCTTCCACTGGTGCGCGCGATGGTGGTGGCACAGTGGGAGTTGAGGAGCTTGGCGCAGCGGAAGCACTGGGGACAGTGGGGCCTTCACCAATTGATTCCTTGTAGCTTTGAAGGAGGTCAATGCGTTGAGGTTCTTCATCAACAATTTCGTCATTGGTCTCGCTGTAGCCGTATTGTATGGAATTCAGTTTCAAGCCATTGGCAATTTGGGTAGCCACGTGCCGGGTTTGCTTCACAGCCCGGCTGTACGCTTTCCGATCAAAAGCAGTGCCATCTGCGTTGAACTGAGGAAATCCTGATGCAAGGGGACCCGGTTCCAAGTTGGGATAATAGGCTTTGGCCAAGGCCAAGCTGCGCATTGCACCGGCTCTGCACGCGGACCTCTTCAGCAATTGGATCCAGTTTGGCATCGTGGATAAATGAGCCAGTACTTCAGTATAAGTGCTGGGCGGGTTCTCCCAATTTCTGGCGGTTTTGATGACTTCGCAGCTACCAAAATATAATTGGCGCACCAGTGTATACATACATTTGATTTTCTCGGTGGCGGTTTTGCGAATGTTACCATCGCGCGCGCCTGCAAAGTGAAAACTATGTTAGGCATAGTTTATATGCCGGGTTTGGAAGAGAAAAATTTACCGGGTTTGAGAACATCATGCTTACCAACAAGAGAGGCAACCATAGCACTAATCATCTTTTTCAGGCGAGATAGCTCGCTGGTAGTTGCATCCAACTTCTGTTGAAGGTTGGTCAGCTGCTCTTGAAAGTTTTCTTCATGCTCTTGCATGTCCCGTTTCAGATCAGAATTTTCTGCTTCCAAGGTAGTTATTTTTTCTTCCAGGGCTTGAAGTTTGTTGGTTTCTTTAGCCCGGGCTTCAATCTCAGCTTTTAAGGTTCCTTGGAGCCGGGCTACTTCCTCATTGGCCTTGCTCACATGCTCCTGTTAAAAAAAAGAGGCAAGTCAGAGTTCTTTACAAGGTTTTAAAGTTTACGAAGTGAAAAGTGAAGTCCCAGGTTGCTGCGGGCAGCTAACCCGGCACTTGGGGGCTACAGTTTTGAAGTTTTTAATGATTTGTGGAGTTAAAGGTGTGAAAGTCCCAGGTTGTTGCGGGCAACTAACCCGGCACTTGGGGGCTACATGGTTCAAAGTTTTGTTCTATGAAGTATGATTTTGATAGCGGAAAGTGTTTCAAGACCCGGCTTGTTATAAACATACAACCCGGGCCTTGGGGGATACAGGTTGAAGTTTTTTGCCAAGTTATTGTTGTTTCAAGCACCAAGTTCATCAACAAGTGATAATCTTGGAGCTTGGGGGCTAGTAAGGTTATGGTTATAGATAACTATATTAAAGATTACAAGAAGTAAAAGGACAGTAAATATTGTGCACCTGGTATCGTTTCTGAAGTAGGGTGACAAGTTCACTCTCCAAGTTCTTGTGATAAGCAATGCGAGAGAAGTACTCCTCGCACAGAGCAGGTGTGGACATGGAATCCAAAGCCGCCAAATCCAAAGAAGAAACTGGGTCCTTGCCCTTGGCAGAGGGATCCACTTTGACTTCAGGAGTAATAATCTTGGTAAGAGCTTGAGAGGCACTAGGAACCGGGCCTTGATGAGACCCGGTGATTTGCACTTCTGGGTCAATCTCTTTTGTCCCAGAGCCGTGTCCAGGAGATGAAGCATTGGTAGCTGGTTCAGGAGCAGGAGCAGGGGGACTTGGTGGTGAGGCTACCACGTTCTCAGCGCCAGATTCTTCTTTTCGAGCCGGCTCCTCGATTTGTACCTCCATTTCAGAAGGTTCAGTGGTTGTGCGTGGAGGAGAGGCAACTGGAGGAGAATCCGGGTCTTCTTCTTCCACGATAGCCTTAGCACTGAAACAAAAGAGAAGCAGTTAGTCACAGCAAAGATTGCAAAGTATTGAAAAAGAAGAGATAGTGAAGCATTTCTAACCCGGTATTGATGTGAAAATCCTCGGGCGTGCTAACAGCGTCCGAGGAAGAAGTATCTGATGAACGAGAGCGTTTAGGGACCCGGATTTTTCCAGCTAAAGGATACTTTGAGCTGGGCGTCTTCTGGATGGATTTGGCCCAGCTTGATAAAGATTGTTGAGGGATACCTGAGTTCAAGGATACGTGGGCTGAAGAAGACCGGGTCCGCGGTCTCTTGTTTGCCTCGGCCTCCTTCTCAAGCTCCTTTTCCTGTGTTGGTACTTGAGTTTGAGATGAGTTCGTTGTACAAGTTGAAAAACGAGAAATTGGCACCTTTGCAATGGCGGCTCGGGTCCGCTTTTGTGGAGTGGGTGCAGCAGTTTCAGGACCCGGCAATGCATCTGAAGCCGGGTCAGAGGGGCCTGGAATAAGATGAGCCGGATTGTCAGTAGAAGGGCCCGGGTTTGGGACCTCGTTGTTAAGCAAGTTGATGAAGAGCCGGCCTAGGGAGTCTAGCTCACCTTCTTCTTCTTCTTCTTCTTGGTTGTCACTCTCTGTGTCTTCTTCAGCAGAGGAAGTGGGGGTGTAGTCAACGCTCCACCACTTGGAGTCCTGAGAAAAAGTTGCATGAGTAAAACCGTATACAAGATTTACCGGGTTATGATCTGCAGGGATATGAAAAGATAAAAGTTTTACCGTGGGAGGTTTGTTCTTGGCGCTGAACGGGGCGAGCCCGTTTTCCGCGATCTTAGTTTTCTTCTCACCAAGAAGCCTCTTGGCGTTCTTCACAATTTGGTCGTCAAGCAGTGTGATTTCAGAATATCGCATATCATCTGTGGTCTCTTCTGTGTATTCATAGAAGAGCCGGGTTCTGATACTCAGTGGCTGGATAAACCAGCCGATCCAGCACTTAACCAAATCTGTCCCACGGAGGCCATGGGCGAGTAGGGCTCTGGCCCGGCTGTGGAGGCCTTCAAGTGCTTCTCGCTTTTCCAATTCAGCGTAACTGTTCATCTTGGGGGTGTACACCAGTGCAGAATTTCTGAAGGCCGGGAATTTGGCTTCATCTGCTTCTGGAGAGGTGTCTTTGCAATAGAAATAAGTGTTTTGCCACCCCTTAGGGTGGCTGGCCAAAGCGAGAGCCGGGAAATTGCATTCCTTGCGGCGCTGGATGGAGACGCCCCCATACGGGCCCAGAGGTTGATTTTTACGAGATGGGTTGCAGTAAAAAATGTCAAGGAAGAAATCAAGGGATGGAGGAATCTGGAGATAGTCCTCACAGAAAACAACAAAGTTGCTGATGTTCAGGATTGAATTGGGCGCCACATCCATTGGAGTGAGCCCGTAATACTTAAAGACTTGACGAAAAAAGAGAGAACCCGGGGGGCGGAGACCCCGGGTTACGTGATCTAAAAGAACGACCACTTCACCTTTTTCAGGAGTGGGCCGGGTCTCCTCTCCAGGCGCACGCCACTGGATCTCCTCCTGAGGCGGGAGTTCACCCCGGTTCACGAATGACTGGAGCGTGGTCTTGGTTGCGCTGGACCGTGTCCAGTTCACAGGAGCGGCTGTGGGCGCACCGCTAGATCCGCCCTTTGCGGAGCTGGGAGGTTTCTTTGCAAGAGATTTTGCAGCTTTGGGCCCTCCTGCCATCTTCTTCTCCTTCACCATGGTTGGAGATCAACGAGGTGCCTAAGCGGTAACAATGGCGAAGAACGATGAACATGATAAGAACCCTAGCTCAGATGCAAATGTGGATAGAGGAGTGCAGATTGAATCTAGACAAAATGAGGAGCGGAATCGGGTGCGCAGCACAAGTAAAAACAAAGATTGGAGTTACCTTGGAGATTAGTTGAAGTTGGAGAGCTCGATTCGAGATCGGATCTGCGGCTGCTACAGTGCTTGCGCGAAGTTGGAGATGAGTTTGAGAATGGGGAAAATGACTGCGCGAGGTCGTGGCCAGATATTTATAACCGCGGTGAAAACCCTAGGGGTAACATGGTAAAAATGAGTGGATAAGATAAGCATCTTCTCCGGGAAGTCAGCGACAATCAGACAGGACAAAAAGGATATTCCAACTCATTTATGGTGTCTCAGTGAGATGGCTGAGTAGAAATTTTCGCTAAGTGTTGGGTGTGAAACCCGGAGATACACGGTGTAGAATGAGAAAGCCGGGTCATGAGATAACCCGCCAAGAAGAGCTGGCTTAACAAGACAGAGGGAAATGAAACTTGATATCTTGTACATATTTATTATCTTTGTATTTCAGGTGATTAACCAGGCAAGCCAGAACACCAGCATTGATCAAGAAACAAACAACGCAAGATAGAAGCAAAGCGTGGCACCTGGTTACCTGGTTAACCTGGGGGCTACTGATGGAGGGATAATAACCCGGTAGGCCCATGACGAGGAAAACATGACCCGCCAGGCAGGAGGCCCGGCGAGGCCAGTTAACCCTCAGCATAGGCCGGGTTACGGTGCTGGGCGGTATCTTGGCGATGACCCGGCTATTCATGAAGAATGTTCCAGAAGGTCCAGAGGCGGTTCAAGAGGCGGTTCTATACTTGGAATACACGAAGGATAAAGGAGTAGTAGTAGGACTCAGAGTTCGGGTAGAACCCGGCCTATCATGTACGCGACCAGGAGGCCCGGTATCTATATAAACCGGCCCCTGCCCCTTAGACAGAGAAGACTTTTCGTAATCCCAAGCTTTAGGCGAGACATACAATCCTTGTAACCTAGATCGAGATCCGGCTCTGTTGTAGTAGCCGGGTTATCGAGACAGAGATCGAGATTAATAATAAGATAGCAGGAAGTAGGTCTTTATCTCCAATGGAGAGGCCGAACCTGGGTAAACCTTTGTCCCCTGCCGTGCTAAACAAACACCCAGACACCAGAGTCGCCTTGCCCAAAAGTTTAAGCTACCCTCAAGTAGCATCTGCCGTGTTTTCTACCCCACGACAACGTTGTTCTCCCGTGTCAAGCCAGAGCCAGAGGAGGCGCCGCACAGGAGGCCCGACGGCGGCATCATCCTCAACTCCGGCCGCCGTGCTCCTTCGCCGCTGCTTGTTGGCGTGAAAACACACGTTCGTTGGGAGACCACAAGAGGAAGGTATGATGTAGTGTAGCAGCAATTTTTCCTTGATATCTACCAAGGTTATCGAATCCAGTAGGAGTCAAGAGCACTTCAGAAGGTTGTCAGTGGCGGCGTTTACAATAACTGACGTGTAACCTGTACACAATACAATAAAACTACTTTGCCCCCAACGAAACAGGAAGGTTGTCAATCTTCCGGCTTGCTGAATACAAAGGATTAACCGTATGGTGTGTAAAATAATAATAAATACAGAAAATAACAGAGAGCAATTGATTGCAGTAGGTGTTTTTATCAGTGTAGAGGAATGGACCGGGGTCTACAGTTCACTAGTGGTGTCTCTCCATAATTGGGTAAACAAATTACAGCTGAGCAATTGACAAATAGTGAGCGCATGACAATACAATATATGACATGATCGTTTATTGTAGTATTTATTGGGCATTACAACATAATACATGGACCGCTTACAAGTCGCATCCATGCCTAAATAATCCACTACCGAGATAGCATATGTGTCTCCCGCTAGTATTAAGTTGCAAGTAACAGATTATTGCATTAAACAAAGTGTGTAATGTAAACAAATGCATTAGACTTAACAGACGCACCCTTAACCATCGGTTATTTTATCCCTAATGGCAACGACACATCCACAACCTTAGATGTTGATGTCACTCACGCAGATTACTGGAGGCACGAACCCACTATCGAGTATAAATACTCCTTCTTAGAGTCACAAGTATCTACTTAGCCAAAGTATCTACTTGCAACGGAGAGCATGCAAGAACATAAATAAAACAGTAGATATATTGATAAACAACTTGATCATAACATCAATATTCATCGGATCCCAGCAAACACAACATGTAGCATTACAATAATATGACCTTGATCATGTTAGGCAGCTCACAAGATCTAAACATGATTGCACAAACTAGACAGAATCTGTCAAAACCAGAACAATCCGTAAAGACAAAAAAATTGAGGCACTTACGCCGCTCAAATCAGAAAACTTTGAACTAACGAAAGATAGGTAAAAAGCTCAGGCTTCTGCACAAAAATGTGCAGATTAAAATACTGTTCCGTGATTTTTCACGAATTTTTACCGTGAGGCACAAAAATATTTTTCTGGACAACAACTAAACTTTTTAGAATATCTTGCTATTAGAGGCTATTCTTCGCACAACAAAACGAAAAATAAAAGATACAAAGGAATTTTTACAGAAGTTAACAAGTTCCTTGACTCAATAAAATAAAATAACAGAAAATAAAATGGGTTGCCTCCCATAAGCGCTTTTCTTTAACGCCTTTTAGCTAGGCATAAAGCAGAAAATCAAGTATTGTCAAGTGTAGAAACATTGAAATCATGACTTACTCGAACAATAGAGTCAAAAGGTTTCATCCTCTTCCTTGGGAAGTGTTCCATACCTTTCTTAAGTTGGAATTGATATTTATTATTCTCTTCTCTCATGTCAATAATAGCACCAGCTGTTCTTAAGAAAGGTCTTCCCAAAACAACAGGACAAGAGGATTTGCATTCGATATCCAAAACAACGAAATCAACAGGAACATAATTATTATTAACCATTATAAGGACATCATCAATCCTACCCATGGGTTTCTTTATAGTAGAATCAGCAAAATAAACATTCAAATAACAACTTTCTAGTGGTGCTACATCAAGAATATCATAAAGTTTTTAGGCATAACAGAAATACTAGCACCACGATCACACAAAGCATTGCAATCAAAATCATTCACTCTCATTTTAATAATGGGATCCCAACCATCTTCTAACTTTCTAGGAATAGATGCTTCACGTTTAAGTTTCTCTTCCGTAGCATGAATAAGAGCATTAGTAATATGCTTAGTAAAAGCCATGTTTATTTTACTAGCATTAGGATTCTCATTCAACTTTTGCAAGAACTTAATAACTTCAGTGAGGTTACATCCACCAAAATCAAAATTATTTCTTCAAAAGTAAGGGGCCTATTATCTCCCATACCTCAAAAAATTTCAACACTTTTGTCAGAAACAGTTTTAGTGCTATCAGGCAATTTAGAGCTATTTTCAACCAAAGTAGGGATCTCCCCAAGCTTAATTTTCTTACGACTAACATGATTAGGACCTGTAGGTAACTCACTAGTGCACATGGTTTTAACATTTTCAGTAATAGAAATAGTGCAAACTCTAGCAATCCTACACTTTTCAGCAATTTCAGCTTCTTTTTCCTCTCTTTCCCATCTAGCATGCAACTCGACTAGCATCCTAACATTGTTATCAATTTTAATTTGTATAGCATTGAGAGTTTTACTCTCTTTAACATCATGAGGCATATTCTTAATTTTCAAAAACTCAACGTCAAGCACTAGGTTATCAACTTTAGATGCAAGATCATCAAGTTTCCCTAGTTTTTCCTCAACAGTTTTATTGAAAGCAGTTTATGTGCCAATAAAATCTTTAAGCATAACTTCAAGATCAGAGGGTACACTCTTATTATTATTGTAGGAGTTTCCATAAGGATTACCATAAGCATTGCCACTATTAGAAGGATAGGGCTTATAATTACTATTACCATAATTGTTCCTATAAGCATTGTTGTTAAATTATTATTTTTAATGAAATTCACATCAACATGCTCTTCTTGAGCAACCAATGAAGCTAGGGGAACATTATTAGGATCAGCATGGACTTGATTATTTGCAAGCATAGACATAATAGTATTAACTTTATCACTCAGGGAAGAGATTTCTTCGACATAATTTACCTTCTTACCTGTCGGAGCCCTTTCGGTGTGCCATTCAAAATAATTTATCATCATATCATCTAAAAGCTTTGTAGCTGCACCAATGTGATGAACATAAAGGTCCCTCCGGCAGCCGAATCCAACAAATTTCTTGAAGAAAAATTTAATCCTGCATAAAATGTTTGGATGATCATCTAAATAGTCAGTCTATGAGTGGGACTATTCTTTACCATTGCTTTCATCCTTTCCCAAGCTTAGCAACATGCTCATTATCATATTTCTTAAAATTCATGATGCTACTTCTTAATAATATAATCTTAGCAGGAGGGTAATATTTTCTAATAAAAGAGTCTTTGCATTCGGTCCATGAATCGATACTATTTCTAGGCAAAGATGGCAACCATTATTTAGCTCGCCCTCTCAAGGAGAAAGGAAAAACTTTCAGTTTTATAATATCACCTTCTACCTCTTTATACTTTTGCATGTCACAAAATTCAACAAAATTATTAAGGTGAGCAGCAGCATCATCAGTACTAGCATCAGGAAATTGCTCCTTCATAACAAGATTTAACAGCGCAGGTTTTATTTCATAAAACTCTGCTTTAGAAGCAGGTGGAGTAATATGTGTGCAAATGAAATCTTTATTGTTTATATGCTAGTGAAGTCATACAACTTAGTGTTCTCAGGATTACTCATTTTAGCAAAATTAAAACAAGACAGAAATAACAAATCGAAATTAACTAGATGCAGGATTTTTTTTTGTGTTTTTGATATTTAAAAGCAAACAAAATAAAATAAACTAAGCAAGACAAAAACAAAGTAATAAAATTGAAAGTATGAGACTCCCCTCGCTATAGCCTTTTGACTCCCCGGCAATGACGCCAAAAAATTGTTGCTTGTTGGCGTGAAAACACACGTTCGTTGGGAGACCCCAAAAGTAAGGTATGATATAGTGTAGCAGCAATTTTCCCTTCATATCTACCAAGGTTATCGAATCCAGTAGGAGTCAAGAGCACTTCAGAAGGTTGTTAGTGGTGCCGTTTACGATAACTGACGTGGAACCTACACACAACACAATAAAACTACTTTGCACCAACGAAACAGGAAGGTTGTCAATCTTCCCGGCTTGCTGAATACAAAGGATTAACCGTATGGTGTGTAGAATAATAATAAATGCAGAAAATAACAGAAAACAAATGATTGCAGTAGGTGTTTTTATTAGTGTAGAGGAATGGACCGGGGTCCACATTTCACTAGTGGTGTCTCTCCATAAAAGATAACATACATGTTGTGTAAACAAATTACAGCTGAGCAATTGACAAATAGTGAGCGCATGACAATGCAATATATGACATGATCGTTTATTGTAGTATTTATTGGGCATTACAACATAATACATGGACCGCTTACCAGCTGCATCCATGCCTAAATAATCCACTACCGAGATAGCATTTGTGTCTCCCGCTAGTATTAAGTTACAAGCAACAGATTATTGCATTAAGCAAAGTGTGTAATGTAAACAAATGCATTAGACTTAACAGACGTACCCTTAAGTTAAGCATCAGTTATTTTATCCCTAGTGGCAACGGCACATCCATAGCCTTAGATGTTGCTTTCACTCACCCAGATTACTGGAGGCACGAACCCACTATCGAGTATAAATACTCTCTCTTGGAGTCACAATCATTTACTTGGCCAAAGTATCTACTAGCAACGGAGAGCATGCAAGAACATAAACAAAACAGTAGATATATTGATAAACAACTTGATCATAACATCAATATTCATCGGATCCCAGCAAACACAACATGTAGCATTACAATAATATGACCTTGATCATGTTAGGCAACTCACAAGATCTAAACATGGTAGCACACATGTAGCATTACAATAATATGACCTAGGCAGCTCACAAGATCTAAACATGATAGCACAAAGTGGAGAGACAACCATCTAGCTACTGCTATGCACCCGTAGTCCAAGGATGAACTACTCACGCATCACTCTGGAGGCGGGCATGGTGATGTAGAGCCCTCCGGCGATGATCTCTCTCTTCGGTAGGGTGCCGGGAAGAGCTGCAGAACCCCCCCGAACTAGGGTTGACGACGACGACGGCGGCGACAAAACTTTTCGTGGATAATTGGTCGGGTATTTAGGGTTTTCGGGAGGAGGTGAATATATAGGCGAAAGAGCGGCGGCAGTAGGCACCCGAGGGCCCCACACCTGACCTCGGCGCGACAGAGGGGGTGACCACGCCCAGGTGTGGTGTGGCCACCCTGGGTCGCCTCTTCGTGCGCCCTTCGGACTTCGTGATCGTGTCGGTGAAATACTAGGGTACGTTGATTTTCGTCCAATTCCGAGAATATTTCCTGACTAGCTTTTCTGAAACGGAAAAACAGCAGAAAACAGGAACTAGCACTGTGGCATCTTGTTAATAGGTTATTCCCAAAAATTGCGTAAAAATGCTATGAAGTGTATATAAAACATGTAGCAATTGGTATATAACAAGCATGGAATATCAAAAATTATAGATACGTTTGAGACTTATCAGCATCCTCAAGCTTAGTTCCTACTCGTCCTCGAGTAGGTAAACGATAATCACAATATAATTTTTGGAGTGAGATGCTACCAACACAATCTTAATCATATAGTAATGTAAAGCATATGAACTGAATGAAGTAATCCAAAACAATTGTCTATAGTTTGCTAAAAAGTAAACAAAGAGTAAACATAACATATCATACAAATATTTTTTTCATGAATAGTATTTTGGAGACATGAGCTATGAGAATTTGCATAAGAGTTAGCTCACCAAGCAACACTTTCAAATCAAAAGTGTTTGATCAATACAAAGAAAGATTTAAGTTTCAGCATTTGCTTCAACTTCCAACTTATTTATCTCATGGATAATGTCAATACAAATTAGCATAATAAGTCTAATATCTCTTCTCTTCTCTCCTATCTCTTCTCTCCTATCTCATGGATAATGTCAATACAATTGTCGCCAGCGTTCCGCCCAAATCAACGCTCGTCAACAGCATCCCCGGTCCTCCGGCCCCGTGGGAGTCGTTTGAGCACGGGCTCCTGCCGGTCCCCAACCTGGTCTTCCCGGAGGGCATGCTCACGCAGACCCTAGCGCGGCTGAAGGGCAAGCTCGCAGCGTCGGTAGGCCACAAGCTAGCGCTCGGGACGCTCGCCGCGGTGCTCCCCGCCAATGATGAACCCCCGTTCATCGTGGACGAGGTCAACCTAACCGCGAGCGCGAGGCCTACACCGCCGCCACCGCCGCCTGTATCCGCAGCATCTCCGTGCCGCCCCGAGTATCGCTCCTGACGACTGCTGAGCGGCTGCAGGTGTTGCCGGCTACCGCCGGCGGCAGATTCGCCGTACGTACAGACGAAGCAGGCAAAGGTAATAAGATTGAGCGCCATCATGTGCGCGATTTGTTCGTTTCCAGTGTCCAAAATTAAGCGCTATCTTATTCCTATCGTTCTCCATATGCAACTGATATGACAGATCAACAGCTGGCTAGCGCCGATCCTAATATTTCGTTTTGTGACTGAATATTCAGGTTGTAATTGGTTTTTTCTGTGCTGCACTCAATCCATAAGTGCTTTGGGCTCCAAAATTGTATATAGGTTGGCTGTAGGGATGTGTTGCCTCTTTGGGTCAGAAGAGGGGCATTGGATGATTTGGCTCGATCCGGTGCTACGTTGCACGGATACGGCTCAAAACCCACGTATCCTGTGTCGGATACGCGCGGATACCCGGATACACGGATACTTCACAGGATACGTATCCAGCCGTATCAAGCGATTTTTTGTTCTAAAAAATTAATAAAACAACTCGAATATGGGTTACCGGTACAAAAATACCCTAATCCTTCCCGTATAAAGCCACCAACACCTAAGCTAGATGAAAACGTGACCAAGATAGAGCTGCGTCGCTGCCGTTATGAAGCTTTTTTGACGAACAGCCATATAAAGGTACTCCTATATATCCTGATCCGTGTTTTAAAATTAGAAATTAGTAATTTTTATATATTATTAATTTTAATTATACATATCTAGACATATCCCCGTATCCGTGTTTTCAAAAAATCGACGTATCGCGGTATCGCCGTATCCGTATCCGTATCGCCGTATCCGGGCATACTAGATCCGGTGTTTGCAAATATCCAATGCAAGTGTGGCACGTCTGCTGTCTGCACTGGAGTAGTCATTTGCAATTATTTAGAAGTCGGACCTGCTCATTATCAAGAGTTCAGTTGTTTCAGATATATCACAGATTCGTAGATGAATTCGTGGATAAATGTGTAGCTTATTTGTCATGCTCTGGGATCATCCGTACACTAAGGTCATAGCTGATTGAGAAGAGGGGAATATCAGCAATGCCTTTCTGTTCTATGGCCTATGCAACCATGTATTGAGCAAGGGTCTTTCTTTTTTTTTACCACAAAGCAAGGGGTCTCTTTTGTTTCATGATTTTCATTACATGAAATCGGTTACTATGACAGCTAGGTAACTCAGTGTTCACTATCTGTATTTGAAGCTTACTCTTTTTTCATTCTAAATAACACCTCTGAAGTTTCACTACACATGAGATAAGTCAATATGGTTAGTGGTTACCATGGAAACTTGAGTATTCAGTGTGTGCAGTTTGCCAGTATCTTCTTTTTTCCTGTTTGATTATCGAGCTCGGCCATGCTTCGTTCGAGAATTTTCCTTGCATCTTTCTCTGTTTAAAATGGAGTAATTTTATGCTAATTCATGTGCATTATTTTTTTTAAATGTGATTAAGTTGGCACTCCATTTTGCACGCACTGCCTATGAAACGATGGTCATCGTGCAGGAGCCTCAGGCTGAGCGTGGTACTGCAGATGCCTGCACATGTGGAAGGAGGTCAGAAGGCTGCCTTCGTTCCTTATTTTTCTGCTCATCTCGATGCAACCATGTGAGTGCTGACACAGTGGTGTTGTTACCCTTGTGATGGACATGATACTAGAGGCCATCGTGCGGTTTCTGCTGCTTTCTATTGATCAAATAGCATAAACCACCACCAATGTGAAGGAGAACTCCAATAGTTTGGTATGCCGATTTGAACTTGCTTCATAATTTCATCGCGATCTCCAAGTCAGTCAATGGAGCACAATAGAAACTAAGGAACATTTGTGTGTTGTGTTTCTTGGGTGATCGTTCATAAAGTATTTGTCACTACTAAGTTTTATTGTGCTTAAGAATACACATTTTTCAGCAGAATCATAAGCTTAATATAGTGCATACAGACCATATGCTAATTTACTGTCTTTTCTTCACAAATTTCTGCAGTTTGTTCTCCCTGTAACATGGTCACATGGGAAGAAATATGGCATCCCTCTGAATCAGGTAGCCTCGCTCTGGAGCTGAGAAGCCCACCAAGCTTGTGGGGAAAAGAAGAAGGTAAAAGTGCATATCAGTATGCACTGACAATGCATAGCATACTTATATGATCAGGGGTAGTTCTCTCTTCCACTATCTGAAAAAAAAGATAGAGCTCTGACAATGCATAGCATACTTAATTATATGATCCAGAACTCCAGAACTAATGTTGATTTGGCTATATTGAAATCATGCAGCTCAAGTGAAGCATTAGTTTCTCCAGGGGGCTATTCTGCTGGGGTGCCATGTCGAGAAACCTGAGGCGTAGTTCCATCTCGATGACATCGACGCTGTATACAACAAGCACCGGGTTCACTTCCTAACTTCACAAAGAAAATAAATTAAATGAATCTTTATATTGCTCCAACAGTTCTGTAGTCTGAGATGAAACAAAACTGATTCACTTGTCGTTTGCAGAACATCTTGGCGTATCTAAGGAGAGAGATATCCGGCATGGTGCTGTCGACGTTCGTGAGGGAGAACCTGGTGTACGCCGAGGGCAAGTACGGGGGAGTTGCTTGGGGTGTCCCGCCAAGAACATTTGTAGACGACATAACAGTATCCACTACTTTTCACCGACGGAAGACAGACGGTGAAGCACAGGGGGGAGACGCACACACGATTTCCACCGACACTTTGTTAGGTCATGTAACCATAAGAAATTGATTGCTGATATTTATCATGCTGATTTCAAGCATTTGGATTTATCATATTCAGTGTCACATGCCTAGCTGAATAAAACGATACCAGAAATTGGTTCTGCTATCCTATTGTGCATACGTTTCTTTGGTTAGGCTGTTCTCACAAGAATAAACACAATCACAAATGTCGCATACAAAGATGATCCACTTTTCTTACATCAGGCGATACATTGCAGGTTCTTATTGTGATCTTGTTTGTGTAAACTTTTATGTTCCATTTATGTTTATCCACTGCATTTTCTGAAGACATTGGTTTATTTTCTTGTACGTGCATGGATAGAAGAGATGGTATCTTACGTGAAGTCTATAGATTCAGGGAAGAAACAACACTGGTGGGCAAAACAATGGTGGGTCTGACTTGTTGTTGCAATAGGAGAGGCTAGGTACATTGGAATATATGTGTGTATTGGATATACTTCCAATTTTGTTTCCCCTTTTTGAAACACTACTTGAGCACTACAACATGTAATAATCGTGCATTGTAGACCTCCTTCAGTGTTTGGCTGGCTTCACACTAGAAGATTAGATGCTTAGTTTGTCCATCTTTGTTTGGCCGATTTTGTTTCTATTTTGTGTAATCCGTGAATTGTGTCAAGGTTTGGATTGTAATACTCTACTTTATCTTTTAGAAAATTTGTAATAAAAGGCCGTGTGCATCGTTCTTGACGCAGAGCCTGGGGCAACGCTCCCTATTCAAAAAATATATACCTTATTCTCATTGGATATCTTGTCTATAATTTATATGGACAATAGGCTTAGTAATGGAGGGAAACATGTATCATGAAGTTTGCAACAGCTACAGATCAAAAAAAAGGGGCCTCTTTGGATTGAAAGATTTTTATAGGAATATTGGAGGATTTCAATCCATAGGATTTTTTCCTAAGGAATCCCTTTGGATTAAAGGAATAGCACCTCCAAAATTCCTATGGATTGCATTCCTACACCCCAATCACATAGGAATTTCAACATCGACTCTAATCTCTTTCTTACACTCATTCGCATAGGATCGAGGCATGTTTCCTGTGTTTCATCCAAGTGACCCTTTCTGTGGTTTTTCTCTGTTTTGTAATCCTTTGTTTTACACCTGCAATCCTATCAAATTACTGTGTTTTTTCAAATCCTCTGTTTTCTAATCCTCTGTTCCAAAAGAAGCCTAAGAGGCAGCTTGTCAATGATGCACGTAAAATGCATACATGAACTTTGCATTATATTACTGATATTTCAAGCATATTTGCATCATATAAGGGTTATATCATTGTTTTATATTGATTTTGGGAATATTTCATAGTTTCCCTATTTTTTTGGAATTAACCCTGCACAGGCAGAAAACCCTATTTTCTATATTTTGATGTTTCAGGGACCCAAACGACGTCCAAATGACCTGGAAATTTACGAGCATCAGTTTTTGGAAGAAACAAAGCGTGGGAGCGAAGAAAGCGAACAAACGGAGGCCCGAGGGCCAAGATGACTGGGCCCACGCAGCCAGATTCCTTGGCCGCGTGGGACCCATCATCTGGGGCCTCGTGGCTCCGTTGTCGTCGATCTTTTTTCCCGAGCCTCCGTCTTGACCTAAAAACGACTATAAAAATAGTCCCCGACGCACTTCGGAAATGAGCGCCGCAGAAACACAGAAAACACGAAACAGAGACCTGGAACTGCAGATTGGAGGGGGAAAACTCCGGCGGGGCGCTGCCGGTGTGGTCTCCATCTCCTCCAACAACTTCTCCACCGTCTCCATGATGAAGAGGGAGTAGTCCACCCCTGGACTATGGGTTTGTGGAAATAACTTATATATCTCTCCTCTCTTTGAGCTTCACTAATTAGTACCGTATGAGCTGCTGAACATGATTACGGTCATCTATGTAATACCTTTGTGGTGGATCTTTTTATGAGTTAATATATGTTTGAGATTGCAATGGTTTTGTTTCAGTTATGAAAGTAGATGCATATTATATACCCCGTTCTTGTTTACTTGTTTTGATCAAGCATGTGTATGAGAGCGTGTGAGGGGGAACGTGTGCATTAGTTGGAGTAACGGGGGGTGGCTAGTACGGTGAATGTGACAGTTGTTCCGTGATCCACTTGGGTTTTTACCTTACTTTGTTGTCTCACTAGGGATAAAGAAAAATATCTTGCTACCGGAGATGTGGGTGTGACCATTACCACTACTCCATGACTAGATCTAGCATGTTCTTATTTTAACTTCATGCCATGATACTTAATGCTATGCTCTGATTTATCTTAATTACTAAGGTGTTATGATTTAGTTCGCATATTGGTGGAGTATAAGAGAGATTAATAAACAAAATATCTCTATGTTAGGACGTGATGCCCATATAATTAGTAACTTGTCATGAACTTTGTTGTTGCAATCTCATATGTCAATTCTAGTGTTCTATTATCTACCACTTTACTAAAGAGAGAGTGCATTTGTGAAACCATGAACCCCGGTCCATTTTTAATCATAAGAAACACCTTTCCAACAACTTTTATCCATTTTACATTTTCTGCCATTATTAAATCCGAAAATACAAAAACACTTTTACATCTTGCATTCACATTATAAAACCAAAAAATATCATTTACCATTGTTTTCACCATCCTTGCATATTTATTTACCATCATTGCATATTTATTTACTGTTTTGCATTTACCTTTATCATATCATTCTCACACCTTGTGCTTGACAACCACTTGGTGCGGTTGAGGGCACAGAACAATTTACTTTGTTTGCAGGTTCTCAAGAGAAGGATAAGAAGATAAAACCTACACTACTGGTTCCCCGAGAGTTCGATATTAAACACTCGAGTCACCCTCGTGGGGAAAACTGTCTTTCCTATACTATACACTCTGCACTTGGAGTCTCAATCTAACCCATTTTCTTTTGACGCAGGTAACTACGTCAAGGGCCATCAGTCAAGGACCGGTATGCATATATGGATAAAAATAAGAAATGCGAATAATTAAGAAACATGCTAATTCATTTACATGCGTCCCGTAGCAACGCACGGGCATTTAACTAGTGCTAACATATAACAATTCTTATACCAAGGTTGACCCAAATACGGATGTACCTATACTTGTTTAGTGTCTAGATACATCCGTATTTAGACAAATGCATGTCAACTAATTTGGAACGGAGAGAATAGCATATAAATTGAACACCCCAAAATCCGACCTTCGTTAAGCCAACAAGTACTAGACATACGTGGTATGCAGTTGTCGCATCCACCCTAGGTTCAGAAATGTTAAGTCATTTGTGCAGTATTGAATAATTTTGTGGTAGTGTGAGGTTCATGCTTCTTTTTTTGCTGATGAATTCTTCTCAAGCACCGCTACGGCACCTTGTAAGTCGTAAGGGATGCATGTATTCCCACGTCCAACACATTCAACGATATATTACGTTCTCACCTACTGCGGTGAGCGATTCAGGCAGATCTGCAAAACCTTTGAGGTTAGTGCACATTCGGTCTTTACTTGTTCATGTAATTTTTTTTGCTAAAGAAAATATATTAATATCAAGAAGATACAACATCCAACCTATGTCTACAACTAGTTAAGACATTTAGGATGTACACATCAAAAGAAAAACAAGGGACATGCCAAAGCAAGTAACGCTTCACATCAGTGGTAAACAAACACTGATGCAAAGCGCTGATCGCTAGGCTCACATACGCCACGCACACGGTTTCGATGTGAACATACCTACCAATACTCAAATAAGTGTTGCCATTTGATCTTCCACGACCCATTCCACAAGTGAAGCGAAAAATATCTTGTGTTGGATAACCAATCGCTGAGGTTGCCAAATCGCAGCGAAAGTACTTTCCATGGCGCTTTTTCATGGTGGTTGCTAAGCATTGCGAAAACCATTCCCATGGCTATTAGCCATTTGACGAAGAAATAATTGTCGTGTCAGCCCTACCGTGTTGTAGTGAGTCATAATTGATCATATATAAGAAGTTCATTAATATGATGTCACTTGTACTCTCTATCATTTTTCAATCGCTTAAGCAGTTCTAGAGCTGTAATTTTGGATTTGTCATTAACACAACCGTCGGCGTGCTAGGTAGATTCCATGTATGCAAACGATACATGTCTCGCAATACATGTACTAACTTAAAATGGAAGGTTTTACACCGTTTATAACCATCCACCCCATAAATATCATCCTCCTATTAATTGTCTGTGCACAGACATCTGTTTGATCTTTCTCACAATTCTTCCATCTTTCTTTTATAAATCTAGACTTATATGTTTACACCACGTGCTTTCGGCACCACAGTCGCTCACTTTGTCTGGAGACAATGACAAGGATTGACAATGTCCTTGGCCTAGCAATGACCAAGAAAAGCTCTAGATTCCCGAAGATTGGGGCGATAATTCTCCGTGTGGTTTTCTCCCTTTGTCGCGGAGGCAACAACATGTCGAGGCAGATACAAGGAAATGTCAAGGAGCGATGCACATGAGTTTTGGTTCGAGGCGGTGTTTGAAAGTGCATGTCTCTCCTAAATAGGTTTTGGTAATATCACAATCAATGTTCTAACCGTTTGCCAAGTGTTTATAGATACAAATGATGATTGACGCGTGACGGAAGGTTTATTCTTTTTGTAAGTAGGCTGGCCGTTCTTTTTAAGAGAGGGTTGCATGATGGAAGGTGTGGAGGAATCTATCGTTGCATGATCACAACCTAAATGCACACACATAGCCATCCCAGTTGTCGTGGAGGAGAGAACTCCTTAATGTGTGTTTATTGCTTTTGCCTGGACATGGTCTGGAAGTTCTGGTGGGTTAAACCCCGGAAGTTCGCCCCCCTTGCCCCGGAAATATCCAGGCTTCGTAATTTTGACGAAGTTATTTTGGGTTTTGCTCACTGGACTTGGTCCGGAACTTTGCCCGGAAGTTTCCGCGGCGTCGAAACTTCCGGCCCTCCGGACCAAAAGTTCCGGTGTTAGTTTCAGAAGTTCCGACTGACCAGAAGTCACAACAGTGACAATTTAGGGAGACCTATAAATAGCCCTCCACCTACCTTGCGCTGGTGGCTTGTCTTAGTTTATCTCTCTTCCATTACTCTAAATCTTTAATTGCCTAGACCTCCTTCCCCACCCACCCAAACTTGATGCCCTTCAAAGATTGGGTGAAGAAGGCCTAGATCTACTATTTCAATGAGCCAGAAAGTGACCCCCCTCATTCCCTTGTGGAAATTGTTACCTCTTAGGTTTCTTGGAACCCTAGATTGAAGGTTGGGTTTCGGAGCTTCATCTTTGTGTGAGAAGGTTCGAGATGTTGTTGGGAGTCCGCAATACAATTATGGAGAGCCCCAACATTGTTGTAAAGGTTTGGTCAACGCCTTCAAGACGACCTCACAGTGGAACGAGCAAATCTCACATGGGAGGAGCTCAAGGAGAATAGGATGAGCTCATCCGTGCTATTGTAGTGCCTTGGTGGCTCCACACCCATCCAACATAGACGTACTTCCCTTTGTGAAGGAATTAAGAGAAACATCTCCTCGTGTCCACCATTGTGGTTACTTCTATCCTTTACTATGTGTATTCCGTTGTGTTTTACCTCTTGTATCATATCACATAGGTTGTCTCGTCTAGTTACACATCTAGGCAACCTTATGATTCCTTGTTAATCCTTAGTTAAAAATAAATAAATAATTGTTGGTTACCTATTCACCCATCTCCATTACCATATCGATCTTTTCAGTGTTAAAGGCAGATCTATTTATCCACCCCCCTTTGATAGGTAAGCAAACAAATGGAACACTTTGTCTTGGCCCTAGCTCAAGCGCAGGTGTTGATTCATGGATCAATTCATTAGTTCAAGGAAATACAAGGATTGGCAATGTCGTTAGCGTAGCAATGACCAAGAAGAGGTTCAATTTCCAGCTCCGATTTTTCTTTGATTTGAAAAAGTTCTTGTCATGCTAAGTGCACAGTTACCTGCTAGCAAGGAGGAATTCTGCTCCACCTTCTTATAATTGTGCAACTCTGCCTTGAGTAGGGATGGCACCCGCAGGGTATGGGTAAGGGTGGAGCCACCTCATACCCTTACCCGTCGACCACGATCTTACCCGTCACCCTTACCCATACCCGTCAACGGGTATAACTTTTTCCCATACCCGTCACCCGACAGGGTAGATGGGTACCCACGGGTAAAAATACCCGCGTTTAAAACACGTAAAATTGGGCAGAAAATAGTCGTAAAAACAACACCTAACTCATGCAGAAGAGTTATATTTCATTGTTTTGCTATATCAGGAGTCGAGACGATCACGTGAATCAGATAGATTAGATATAATATTAGGAATAGCCAAATTATCGGTATAGTGAGGTAGTCACCGGATGGTGCGCCATCCGCGGAGGGTTAGCGAGCAATCCCTGCCTATATCTTTGAATTACGATTGTAACCTCATGCATAGACCCTACTCATATATCCGTGCGTGAAAGTTTAGACTCACTTGTCAAATATTATATGGGTACATGGGTACGCGGGTATGGGTTATACGATCCCATACCCGTACCCTCTCTACCCGATGGGTATGATATTTTTTCATTTATGTACCCATGAGTAATTTTTTATCCCATACCCTTACACTAATAGGGTTTTTACCCGCAGGGTAAAAGGGTAATGGGTACCCATTGCCATCCCTAGGCTTGAGGAAGAAACCTTGCCTTGGTGCATCTTTTTGAGAATTGCCCTTTTGGCTTTTGCGGTCGAATGTTGTGAATTCATCTATCCCCAAAGTAATATACAACTTTCTGTTTCGAAGGCATATCAAGACCCTCAAGGAGAAGCTAGATGTTCCTTTGTTTATGGACACTGGCGGAGCTACGACTATCGACACCGGGTAAAACCAAAATTCTTGGCAAAACAATAATTTTTCACTATGTGTGCACCCCTAAAAATATATTTTCTATCTGGTTTGACACCTGTATGCACCCTGGTGTTGAAGTCTCTAACTCCGCCACTGTTTATGGAGAATCATTATATTGGCTTCTCGTAGTATTTGGATTGCTAGAATCAACAAAAATATTACTCCCTCCGATGCGATAAATCTGTCGCTAGGAACGAACTGATTACGTGCAATGTAACAGTACAACTCCCGACATTTTTTTAGGATTGGAGTGAGTAAGTAAAATGAAAGGCCAAAAGCCTCAATGCCTGACAGGCAGCCTTTTTCGTGAGCTCTCTCTGACCGGCCACAAAATCAAAAGCAAATATGCCAATCAATCTAGATCCTGGCTAGATTATCAAATTTAACTTTTTTTTTGAATTCTTTATACTCTTTTTTTTACACATATATCCTGTAATTGTTATTACCTTGATAAATAAAAATTGCAGCTAAAACTCTTCCACTGTTTGCCTTAGATGAACTGATGAAAGACCCGCAACGGTACAACGGGAAAACGAAACGGAAAGAACACCGCAGATCGGCATATGACGGTCCGTCCGCAACACCGACCAATGCACACTGGCACTGCTGCAACAGCAGCCGAGGCAGAGGAGGGAGAAAAGAAATCGAGAAATCCCCATCCATCCAGCTCTGCTCTGCTCCGCTCCGTGGAGGGAGAAAGGCGAAAGGCGCAGAGGTGGGGAGCGAGTTCCCGCGCTGACCCCTCCAAAAGATTTCGCCACGACAAAACTTCCCTCCCTCCATCCATCCCCACTCAACGCCGAGCGGGAGCCCCCCTCCCCTCACTCATCAAATCCCCAAATCCCCCACCCAAAGCCCTAGAACCAACGCTGGAGCGCCGGCACCCGAAACCCTACCCGGCCACCACCATGGTGATCGCCGTCGATGGCTCCTTCGCGCGCCGCGACGACGACGAAGACGAGCACCCTCCCATGCGCTACCTCCCCCTCGGCCGCGTCTACTCCTCCACCGCCCCGTGCCCGCCGCTCCCCGCCACCAAGAAGCGCCCCGCCGCCGCCAACAAGCCCCCCGTGATCGTCTACTTCCGCCGCCGCCGCAAGAGGCCGCGCCTCCAGGAGCCGCCGCCGCCCTCCTCCCCCGCCACGCCAAGCCAGCTGGAGGAGGAGGAGCCGGAGGCGGAGGCCAGGGGCTCGCGCCGGCTCAGGCACGAGCTGCTCGGCCTGGGCCCGCCGCCGCCCGCATTGGACGGGGACGGGGAGGACCTGGTGCGGCGACGGCAGCCGAGGCGCAGCGGAGGAGGGGCGGAGAGCACCTCGGCTGGCAGGAGGCAGCGGCAGCCGCGGCACAGCGCCCAGAAGGAGGCCGCCTCTTCCACCGGGAGGAGATGGGTAGAGTGAGTTGGATCTGTGCTTTCCTCTTCTCTTCACGGCCTCAACAGAAAGGATTGAGCAGAGACAATGCTGCTTTTTTTCTATGTAAAATTGACGCATTTTTTTCTAACAGGCTGGAAATTCGGGGTGCCGATCCTCAGGCGTTCATCGGATTAGCGTGCAAGGCGAGTTCTCCACAACGATTTCTCTTTCTGTCTCTGGTTAGTTCATCAATGTGGAATGCAGGGAGACCCGTGACCTGAATTTTGATGGTGGATGCAGGTTTTCTGGCCACTGGATGATGATTGGTACAAGGGTTCCATCACCGGGTACACGGAACTAACCAAGAAGCATTCTGTAAGCTTTCCATATCTTTGGTTCTTATTTTCGTAAAAAAAAATGCTAATGATGAAGTGTGCAATGTGAAATGTCTTGTGGACTTGTGGTTGATCCCTAATGCTAAACGAAACACAGGTGAAGTATGATGATGGTGAAGCAGAGGACCTTACCCTAGCCGATGAAAGGCTAAAATTTTCCATTTCATCCGAGGAAATGAAGTGCCTGAACCTGAAATTTGGAAATTCCAACCCGGAGAAGAAGGGATATGATGAGTTGCTTGCCCTTGCTGTCAGCTTTCATGACTACCAAGGTCTTGATCCAGGTGATCTAGTGTGGGCTAAAATAACAGGTACTCCTATGTCTTCTCTTTCTGTGTGCTGATGTTTCCATTCGATTAACTGCAAATTCGGTGCCAGCGGTCCTTTCTATTTATTCTGTACAAGGTTTTATGAAGCGCTAGGCACCAATTGAGCGTTTTGCCTACCACGTTTCCCTTTTGTAAAGGATTAAAGCGCTAAGCACAATAAAGCATGGTTAAGCGCTAGTCGTTTTTGCGTCCGCTCAGCGTCATGAGCTTAAGCGTGCGCCTAGGCGCGTTTTTTATAACCTTGATTCTGTAACATATCATCATGTCATCACAAGTTTTACTGCATCATTCAAAGTCACGACCCAGATTACTTTGGCCAGTGGTATCATTTAATTGAGTCTTCTTTGATCTTTCAAAACTTTCTTTTTTCCTATCTTCCATGCTTTCCTAAACAAAACAAATAGACATGGATTTTCCTTCCTGTTCAATGCTTACATTCAGCCATGTGATTGATTTACCTTCTTTTGTGGTGATCTGAAATGCTTCCTTTTGCGAGTGGGCTTCTCATTTATCTCTTTTCTTGAAATTGGTTCTTATTTAATGTGCCTGGTGTGCATCAACAGGTCATGCAATGTGGCCTGCTGTCGTGGTGGATGAGTCAAATGTTCCTACTAACCGAGCTCTGAAGCCAGTTCGGTTAGATCAATCGATACATGTTCAATTCTTTGGTACCCATGATTTTGCAAGGTTTGGTTCTGTGAAATAGTTATAGTATAATTGTTATTTTCTTTCTAACAACAACCCTAAAGTTGTGTTCCTACCCCAGGATTAAGTCGAAGCAAGCGACGCCCTTTCTGAATGGCCTTCTTTCTTCCTTGCATCTCAAATGCAAGCAAGCAAGCTTCTGCCGAGGCTTAGAAGAAGCCAAGGAGTATGTGTGCAAAACCTCTTTTATATTACTAAGCAATAATTGTGTTTTTTCCTGAATACACATGATAGACTTGAAGTTTTTCTGTTACCTTGCATGCTGCCCTACTAATATGACATAAAAATTCTGTTTGTATAGGTTTCTCCTCACACAGCAGCTTCCAGAAAGTATGTTGCAACTTCGGAAACCCATCGAAAATGATGGCTATGATGTTAATTGCCAAGACGATGCGATAGGCTCTTGTGATAATTTATCAGAAGATAGAGCAGAAGAAGAAGATGCTGAAATAACTCAAATAGTACTAGGAAATCTTCGTGTGAGCAAGCTAGGTATGTTGTAGCAAATAATAAGAATGCAATACCTTTCATTTCTATTCCTAAGTGCACCAACCAGTGAAGTTTAAAGACGCAAAAAATGCTCTGGAAGCATGTTTATCCGTCCCATTTCAAGGATGTTTGGTGTCTTGGACTTTCTTTATGAGCGGTGATGCTAAAAAAATTGTGCACATGTTTATTCCAAGGGCCAGTAAAGTTGCAACTTTTCCTTAATGGGAAACCCAAGCAGAATTGGCACTTCTGGGTAGTGGATCCATATGTGTTACAGGGATATGGATATATCAAGGATGGCCCAGTTGTTTCATTGCAGATTGCACTAGGAGTCATCATGTACTATCTACATTCAATAACCCAGGACCATGACCGGTTTTAGTTTGTTTTCCCTGCCCAGAACCCTAAGACATCATTGTTTACTATTTAATTTATTTTGATTGGTGACATTTCTGTGCTCTTTTTGTTGCTAAGATCCATTCACTTTCTATTCCTTTATTTCTCGATATAAATTATTGGCAATTTGCCAATTTCCAACTTTGCGGTTACCAAAGAACCCATAACACAGAGTTCAGTTGTATCTAATGTAGGTGCAAACTGTTTTCATCACAGAGCCATCATTCTGAACATAACTTTGATGCCACTTGATTGGCTTAGAGCAGATATGGAGCTCTTCTTTGTCGTATATGATTTGTTTTCTGTTCACACCGTTGTACTTCTTTTGGTGACCCTTTTTCTTGGTGCTGACTTAGCTTTGCATTTTTATACTTTTATCCAACTGCATATTTCCTTTAATCCTTCCTCAGTTTTTTACAAACCTGATTCTGTGACTTTCTTTCCAGGCAGGATAGTATCTGATTCAGATCATTTCCATAACAAAATGCATATATGGCCTGAAGGGTATACTGCTTTCAGGAAGTTCACATCAGTACAAGGTAGCTGTGCATTTTCGGACCGTCATCGAATTTGTGTAAATTTTTGCTCCAGTTTGGAACAGTGTGATTTCATGAGAGTATATGGTTTAACGAGTACAATGTAATATTGTCACAGATCCACATTTAGTAACATCTTACAAAATGGAAGTACTGAGGAATTCAGATATAAAAGCACGACCGTTGTTTAGGGTGATCTCTGAAGATGGATTGCAGGTGATTAACATTTTTAGTACTGATCATGTTTCTGTTGATATTTCATTTTCCTGAATCTTTTGTGTTAGCTTAAAGCGTATCATGAGACACTGTTGTATTTCTGTAGGGAAAGTACCAATGCAGCTGACAGTTTCTTAGCAACATCATTGTGTTGTCGCAATGAAGATTGCTGTCTGTATCACTTGCTAGAGTTTAGTTTACTAATATCGACGCGGATTTTCTACCATGGGGGATAGGTGCGCATGCCTTTAGAATCCTTGGATACTGTCTCGTGATTCGTGCGCCGTTAGTGTCTGTTAGAAGTTCCTTCCCTCGGCACCGCATCATTTTAGTACGGCAAATTTTAGTAGCCGTACTGGTTCGTGTCAGAAAAAAGACCCCTGCCAGTTTGTCTTTCTCCACTGCGCTAGTAATTCTTGCATCACATGTTAAAAAAAAAGTAATTCTTGTATCATGCCCATGTAATCTTGCTTTTAAATAACCACAGGCACTCTCTTAGATCTCACCGAAAATAGGAAAAAGGAACAAATCAATTTTTGGATTCAAATGTAATTTTTCTTTCTCACATTGATTTCAGTTGACATGATTTTTTTTACAATTTATAACAATAATATATCCATCAACAAGTAATTTTTACATTTACATATTTTGGTGCATCAAATTAGTGAATGAATCTGGATGTGCTTTTCAGTATGGGAAAAAAAACATTGTCATTAATTAAATTACGTAGCAAATGTTGCATACAGAAACAAACTTCGCATTGGCTGGATCTGCAAATCCGGATCCCAAAAAAAAAAAAGAAAAAAACGTATTGTTCTAGTGAACAAATCTGAACAGATCTGAAACCATAAAAAGAAAAGCAAAGCACAAAAGGAAAAAAAATCATCCATGTATCAAAAAGAAATTTCGGCGGGGGGGGGGGGGGGCCTGATTTCCGGATCTGAACACAACGCAAGAAGCAGGTTCGTAATCTTATTGTTTTACCAGCCACCCAGAAAATCAGAACTAATCACGAAAAGATCCCATGTTTTCTGTAAAATAAAGTTGGATTAACATGGAATTTGAATAGAAAATGTTACGAGATAATTAACAGACGTTTTCACTCATACATTTTCTTTCCTTTATGAAAATGCACTTGGGATCTGTATCGGCACCACACCATGTATAAAAAAACAACATCGACCTGATTCCCTGGAGAAGCAAATACCAGATCGAAAAAAAGCAAACCAAATCCAGATCGAAGAAAAACCGCAGCCGACCTCGTGCGTGCCTCCAGCACGGCTTCTCCTTCCTCCCCGAGACCGCCTCCTGCAGCCTTTTGGACGGCCGGGACAGCCGCGTCGTTGAACATCTGGACGCCCGTGTTGGCCAGCAGCAGCACGCGTCAGCGGCCCGGGGTGCTGCGCCAGTCAATAGGAAGGTGTGGCGCGGGCGCGCCAGTCACGGGCCTCACCTTCTCCCGAGCCTCGAACGCGTCCGCCGGAGAAGAAGACGCGGCGGCGGGTGGCTGCCGGCGGGGTCGGGAAGCGGGAGAAAGAGAAAAGCATGGTGAAGCAAAAAACAGATCGAAACAAAAGTAAATCAAGATCGGAAGAAAACCATGGACGACCTCGGGTGTGCCTCCCCCCGGCTTCTCCTTATTCCCCGACGCTGCCTCCTGGACGCCCGGGACAGCCTCGTCCTCTTCTCGCCTGCGCCTCAGCCATCCACGCGCGCGCACGGCTGCTTCACCTCCTGATTCCCACACGTGCGACCTGGAGCCGAGGCGGATGGCTGGAACTAGCACGGTGAGGGGATCCAGGGCCGGCCCGACCCGAATCAACCGCGAAAACAACCGCCGCCTCGACCCCTTTTGAATCAGCGCCGCACATGCCCCTCCTCCACCTCCTGGAGCATCCCGTCGGTGGGGAGCACGACCTCCTGCGCGGGGGCGTAAAACCGGCGCGGGTTCGACCGTGGCTGTGACGCGCGCTCGGTGGAAGCAGGCCTTGTCGCGCGCTTGGAGGAGCACGGGGCGGCGCGGGTCTGGCGGCGGCGGGCGGGTCGATCTGGTAACCAAAGAGAAGACCGTGCGGTGTGGGGCAAAGGCAGAGAGGTGGCCTGGTTCGGGGGAAAAAAGGTGCGGGGGTGGGTGGTTTTTCGACGGAACGGCGTTAAGTCAATCGATGGTGGAAACTCCTCTATAGGATGATCCAAGGGCTAGTCGTGGGTGTGTAGCTACCACCCATGACATCCCACTATTTCCCTTACTAATATATAGAAATATATACTATTATAACCTAGTGTCCTTGTCTCATTGCGCATACGGCGTGATGGAATGTTTACTTTACTACTCCCTCCTTTTCACAATATAGGGCGTATAACTTTTGCTCTAAGTCAGTTTTATAAGTTGGACCAAGTTTACAAAGAAAAGTATCAACACCTATAATACCAAACAGATATACTATGAAAACATATTTTATGATGGATCTAGTTATGTTAATTTGATATTATAGATGTTGATACTTGATACTTTTTCTGTAATTTGGTCAAATTTACAAAAGGTTGACTTACGACAAAGCATTGTGATTAAATGGACCTTGAATTGCAGCGAAACCAGCCTTCACCATATTCTCGAATGTGTCCAATTATTCTCTGTTGTTTTGTATCATCTTGTCTTTGGACTATTTCCTAATTCCGTCGGGGTAATTTTCCGCAGAAGATTATAAAATAAATTTAGCACAACACAGTGCAGCAACCCCAAACTGAATGTCTTTTCAAATCAGTCAAATTACTTATTATCCAAATGATCACCACATAGTTCATGAAAAGAATACATTTTGAGGATTATCAGCAAATCTCTCTTTATATGCCTTGGATATAGCAGCATTTTGTCAAATTCAGCAGTTCCAAATCTGTACTTTTACTAACATGATTCCTTTTGGCAACAGATTGATGGCTCTACACCTAATGCATGCTGGAAGGAGATTACTGCAGGATAAAAGAGAAACAGTGCAATGCTGCCTCAGAATTGGAAGGAAATGTTTGTCAGAGATCTGGCTCTGACATGTTTGGTTTTTCAAACCCACAAATTAGGCAGCTTATTCAGGTATATTAAATGCTTCTCATGATTTCCATTCTTCATTTTATATATTACTTTTGTTGAGTAGTGCCTGGGGCTAGATGATTCATCCATGTTTAATACATGTGTTTGTTTATTTCATAATATGTACATTTGTTTTGATAATTATCTCTATATGTGTAAGTTTTGTCTAAAGCCTTTTGCCATTAGTATTTCAGTTCAGTATTGTTGGGTATTTGGTTTATGCCCACCCATGTATCTGTACTAAACTTTTGCAGATTGAAAGTTTTGTTGTTTTTGTGAACACAATTTGCTGAGGGCCATACACTTAGATTTTCAATCTGTTGTTTCAAATTAGTTTCAACACAACTACTTCTAAGGATAGCCCCCCGCGCCATGTTAGTATACACTGTTCTCAACTTAGTTTGGTGATGCCTGTCATTGCTTCAGATAGCCTCTATGCTGGATAAGGAGCAAACATATTCTTTCATGCGTGAATTCTTCTGCATAGACCAAAAGGATTTTTTTTATTTTGTTCACCTGAGATTGAGACTGAAATTAAATCGTTAATATTGGCAAATTTACTTTTATGCTTTGGTACACCTTACAGCTTGGACGTGCATGTTTTTATAGGGAGAACTTTTCTCCTTAAGATTGAATGATATGGTGAAGTATAGGTACATTGGGCTCATTATACCATCTTTATATATTCTTGCATAAAAAACATTGTATTTATTGGAAACATTGATTCATATTGTGTAGATGCGTTTTTACAAGTTTCATGAAAAATGGAAACCATTCATGCCATGCAGTGATGTCATTCTCTATCAGGGCTTTTTCCTTCTTCCTTGTAGCACTTCTGCTTCAGATGGTGGATTATTCCATTCTATCTTTTTTAACTTCAAAGTCACTTGTGTGTTTACTAGGAGTTGCCCAATGCAAGGTCATGTTTGAAATATTTTGAAAATGGTGGGGATACACTCCGTGGTTACAGAGCTGTTCATGTTAATTGGAAAGATCTAGACTATTGCAATGTTTGTGATATGGATGAGGTAAATGATCCTAATCCTGTTCTCATGCTTATTCAAAATGCAAGTACTCAAACTGAAAAGTCATTTAAACTCTCTTGGCTTTCCAGGAGTATGAAGACAATTTGTTCTTGCAATGCGACAAGTGTCGTATGATGGTATACACTTACAGGATCATCCAACTCCATGAAAATTATTAAATATGGAAGTGCCTACAAATCCTGATAGGCTTAACAACGATGCAGGTTCATGCTCGGTGCTATGGCGAACTAGAACCATTGGATGGAGTACTTTGGCTATGCAACCTGTGCCGACCTGGGGCACCTCGTGTGTCCCCACGATGCTGTCTATGTCCAGTCACAGGTATAAGATTGTGTTGTACCCCTTGTAAAGTGAGGCTATATACTTATGTAATTTAATCTCTTTTAGGGGGTGCAATGAAACCTACAACAGATGGCCGTTGGGCTCATCTAGCATGTGCTATATGGATTCCTGGTATAATCGCTTAACCGATCCACACATTTTTTCTCAGTTGTATAATTTCATATCATGACATACTTTAGTTTTCTTAATCTTAAATTGGTCGCAGAAACTTGCTTGCAAGACGTAAAGAGAATGGAACCCATTGATGGATTAAGCAAAATCAACAAGGACCGCTGGAAACTTCTATGCAGCATTTGCACAGTTGCTTATGGAGTTTGCATACAGGTATGTTTAGGAACTGTTTTAAGCTTACATTGCGATGATTATAACAATATTATGACTCTTCTCCTTGCATTGATGTAGTGTTCTCATCCTACCTGTCGAGTTGCATATCACCCGCTATGTGCGCGTGCTGCTGATCTTTGTGTCGAGGTACACTATTTAGTTCTGTGTAGCGGAACTACTTTCTTGGAGACTAATTCTATTCCTTCATTAACATTATGTTAATTTTAGCTCGAAGACGATGACAATATCCACCTCATGTTACTTGCTGAAGACGAGGACCCATGTATTCGTCTACTCTCGTATTGCAAGAAGCATAGACAACCATCTACTGAACGTCCATGTCTTGAAAGTGACCTTGGCAACCCTGCTCAGGTTGTTCAGACAGATGCGCCTTCATTGTCTGGTTGTGCAAGAACTGGTAATAGCAATGTTTATTTGACCAGCATTTTTTCGATTTCCACACATTAATTTTGATTATGTATTTAATAGTCACTTTAATAAACACCTGAAGTAAATATGGCTTGTCGACTTCTGCTCACGTGTTCAGTTCTTATATGAATTTTTCATTCAGATTTCTTTATTGCTATTTGGGTTTGGCAGTGAATCCTTGGAGTCTTATGGGATGGGGCTACTTCTTGAAATTCTATAGTTTATTTGTAGATATGTTAGGATTACCTATCTATTCTGTTCTTGCTTGTGGGTTACATCTCCATTTACTCATTTCCTTTGTCCAGAGCCCTATAACTTTCACCGAAGAAGGGGCCAACAGCAACCACAAGTTACAGCTACTGCTTCTGTAAAACGTTTATATGTGGAGAATATGCCTTATATTGTTAGTGGCTACTGCCAAAATAAAGTAGGCTGTGATACTGGCTGTGAACCAATTCAAGCAGTTGGCTCTTTGGATGCTGCGTCGCAAGAAACTGCTGTCAATGTATCTTCTATGGTTGGAAAATATAAAAGCATGAAGGCCACATTTAGGAGGAGACTGGCTTTTGGTGAGCCCCACTAATCTTCAATCCAATAGTATATTCATGGCACGATTTCCTGCAGATTTTTTATTATTATAATGAATAACAATATCTTCTGAGGAAATCGTAAGCCAGTATTGTTTTTGCGGTCTTATGCAAAGCATGTTTTTGCTTGCTTTAACTTGAATTGAACTTGGTTACTTCAGATGTTGTATCCTATATTATTTATCATCTGCTGTTTCATCATTTATGCTGTTATGTTTACTCTGGTGTAGATGTCAGATGCTTCCATTTTCTGCAATAATAGTCAAATCTGTAGAAAGGAAGTGAATAAGATCTGGTTATAAATCTGTCCGGTGAAAACTTGTGCATATATTACGAAGAGCACTATAAACGAGACATGCCAGTGGGTGGATTATAACTGAAACATAGTATTAGCTTGGATTCTGATTTATGCTTCTGTGAACTGTGCTTTATGTTCTGATTTTTCTTCGCAGGAAAATCAAGAATTCATGGATTTGGTGTTTTTGCAAAGGTTGCACACAAGGCAGGAGATATGGTATGTTTTTACAACTTCCCCTGATAGACTGTAATTGTTTTTGGAAAGGAGATGGGCTCCTGTGCAGGAATTTTTTTGCCTGATGGCACCGCAAACAGCAAAAAATGCATAATGCTATTGCCGTTAGTCCTGTTATTGTAATGGATATGGATGCCGGAACTTTAGGCAGGACAATAGCCTTTTACAATAAAATGGAAATCCACACCACTACTGTAAAATATATGGAACAGAGACAGTTGTGGGTAATGCCAACTACGTTAATGGCTGCTGGTTGTTGACTGCCGTCTGCTTGTCTGTGGCAACAGCTGGATGACACCAAAGTTGCCCCTGGTATAGATTATATTGAGGATCTTACTGACAACAAAGTAATGGCAATGAAATTCTGCCGAATTTCTGATGGTTGCAGTGTCACTTGGTAGTTGACTTATTTCTCAAAAATTGAACATGCATGATACTGCTGAGCTAAATTTTCTATTCTGTTCTGGCCTACTTGTTCAGATATCAACTATTTTGAGGATTATTGTTATGCTATTATATAAATTTGCACTTACGCGATGCTAATGATCTAATATTATCTATTTGTATCTACTTGTTCAGATGATCGAATACATAGGGGAGCTTGTTAGGCCACCAATATCAGACATCAGAGAGCGGCGTATATACAATTCTTTAGTGGTAAGTTTCTCTTTGGAATTCACTTCAGCTTTGGGGTGCTCAGAATTATTAGTATGCCAATATGAACAACACAATTTTCGCGTTTTTAAAAAGGTTTGCTTGTATGATGATCTTATGGTTACACAGTCAAGGCATAGTTTCACCCCATGTACAAGTAGTTGGATTCAAGCAAAATCCGTTGCTTTTGTGGCTTAACTCGGCCATCCTATTTCTCCAAAAGAAAAACTCTGTATTCTCATTGAGATGTCTGGGTGATACTTGAGCTTGATTAGTTTGAGTGCAACCCTCATCAACCATTTCCACCTTGTTCTTTTACACTTGCTTGTGCATGAGCTTCTTACTTTGCAACACTTGCAAGGACAATCACTGAAGCAGCCTCTCGTGTTCACACCTGGTTGTGTGGTAGTGAGCGGCCTGGTGTACCTGCATGAATGCAAGTAGGCATCATGGTACCAAAACTCGTCATTCATGAGCCATGATACTTGAAGTTTCTAGATCTGTAATAGACCTAGTTGCGCAATGGTTTAGGCATAGTAATTGACGGGCCAACTGTAAATGCTTGTTGATCACACGCTAGTTGTACAGATAAAATTAAATATGTGGGGAGGGTGTGTGCTCTCACCATCGTCCAAGATGCCCCTATCATCCACGTCATGCCCCTATCCCCTTTGCGGGGCCCAGTGGAGACAAGGATGTATATAAAAAATATTTCCAACTTTTAGTTTGTCGACTACCAACTTTCAACCCATAAAAATCAACTGTGCACTGGAGCACATCCAAATTTCAACTGGTAAAACACAACTGTTTGAATCTCAAAAAAAAAAAAAACTGTTTGTTGTACTAAATTCATGGAACCTGGACTTATTTTAAGTGATACAAAATCACCTGCTGATTCTAATGAATTCATGAAATGTAATTCTCCCCCGACCCCTGTAAACTCATAAGTGCTGATTGCTCACTGTTCAAAACTTCATCTTAGTCGATGCCTCTATTTGATTACACTGGTAGAGAACACTTGTTATCACATGTACTTATATTTTAATTAGATCTTTTTGAGAAACAGTGTTAATTACATTCTTTTACCTAGTCAAAGTAACTCCTGTATACAGGGTGCTGGGACATATATGTTCAGGATAGATGATGAGCGTGTTATTGATGCTACACGAGCAGGAAGCATAGCCCATTTGATCAATCACTCTTGCGAGGTGAGAAAAATGTGTCTATCATGCTGGTGCTTTCCAGTTTTTGTTAGCAGCTTATCCCCTCGTCTCTTTTATGTGCTTAAGAGAACTGCAAATTATTTTCTCATTAGTTGTTGTATAACCTTGGCATGGTCTTTCCTTGAATTCTTGGCTGCTATATGCCGCACATATGGGTACTGGGGACACTGGGACATATATTTTGAGAAACTCTTGTTGAACATCAGTAGTGTGCCTACTCTGGCTATATTTAACAGTCTTTAGTCTTTACCGAAATGAGAAATCAGACTGAAAAAGGAAATACACTCAGCCTGAGGATGTCTCTTTCGAAGCAAAGAGCTCTTATCATTCTTTACCAAAATGAGAAATCAGCGTGAAGAAGGAATTACACTAGTCCGAGGATGTCTCTTTTGCAGCAAAGAACTCTTCACAGCGAGTTATGAAAAATTGAAACTTCTTCTGGAAAGATAACAGAATAGTTATTTCTAGCAATATATTTAGTATCTTGGCCTTTATATTCTGTCAGCTTATTAAAGGGCAAATAGTTTGTTCTAACAGTTCAGAAGCAATACTATTAATGATAACATATTAATGTACTCTGTTTCTGCAATAGTAGCTCTTAGCTGGTATACATAAGTAATAAGGTTGATGGGAATGGTCTCTGTCATATAGCTCTTGGCTGGCATTCTATAGTCTAAATCTTTACCCTTTTAAGTTGTGGCACTTATATTTGTTTTCCTTTGTAAGGCAATTTTGGTAATATCTCTTCATCATTGCAGCCTAATTGTTATTCGCGGGTCATAAGTGTTCTTGGTGATGAGCATATCATCATTTTTGCAAAGCGGGATATAGACCAATGGGAAGAGTTGACTTACGACTACCGGTCAGATCTGAATACCATATTGCTTTTGGCCTTTTACACATTGTAGTTTGACTAATCATATGTATGCTTTATTCAGGTTTGTTTCGAATGAACAACGGCTTCCTTGTTATTGTGGATTTCCAAAATGCCGCGGTGTTGTTAATGATGTGGAAGCAGAGGTGCAGTTAGCCAAAATAAGGGTTACCAGAAGCGAATTATTTCCGCAAAATGACTAATGGTCAGTCCTTCCTATGCTAGTGCTAGATTGAAGCAATTACCGACTCCGCTAAAAGAAAAACTACCGACAAAATTTCTTTCTTTCTTTCATTTTTCCAGTTCAATCATAATTGGTTGCACATTGTGTATGGTGTCTGATGCCCTATCGATGTTTCTTTGTATTGCTCCTCTAAATCTCTAATAGATACACATGATGGATGTTCAAAGATGTGGAGGTAGTCTCCCAAAATCATGGGATTTTTCGTACATTATGATTATCACAATCATAACTCTTTCTACGCAAATCAAATGTGGCATGTATCACAATGCTAAAGGGGTTTAGCAACTCTTTTTAATAGATCCATTGATCAATGCCCATGAGTTGACTAAAATTGTCATAGAACCTTTAACTTGTGCATTTAGTTTCTAGATTCGTTCTGTTAGTTAGGATTGGCTAATAGCATCCAGAAGAGTGCATTTCAGTGCTAACATTTGTATATCCCCTGCTGGTTACTGCTGTGAAGACACGATTGCATGAAAATAACATATGCAGTTCCGGGGACCTAAAGTTACTTTGTCCATTTGACCTATCAGAAGTATCTGCAAGTACCATGTCTCAATAGTTTTGGAAACTTGATCAGAAGCATATGCTATCACCTGGTTCTCTAGTGTTAAAATTAAGTCTCGAGATACCATTACTATTACAGTCATGTGCAGTACCTAGCATGCTTAAGTTTTTACATGGTTTCCCTATGTGTAATACAAATTATTTCTGGTCTGGCCTTTTGTTGAACGTTTTTAGCATTTCCATCCAAGCGAAAAGAAATGGAACTTTTGACACGGGCACATGCTCGGTAGGTGCTGCATGTTAATTGCTGCACTCTTTGGTGCGTGGCAGGACCTTCAATGCTCTTAGACTGCAGCAGGGTCATGTGAGCCGCTAGCTGGCATAACATCGTGGTAGTATCCCACCACGAACTCAGAGCACTGCAAGGTCCTTCCTTGGTCCTGAAGGCAAACATGATGCACACGTCCATCCCCTGCTAAAACCACTTCAACCTGTAGCTTGCTAGTTGCTACAAGATCATCACTGTGTTACCTGTTGGGAGAATGGAACTGCCATTGCAAAAGTCTTGCAGTAGGTTCTGGTCTGCTCAGACTTCTGTAGCAACCCCCAGTATTACCAACCACTAAGATATTTTTTCTCCACCTAAGAATACCTAACATCACCATCATCCATCACCACCATTATACCAAATAATATGGCCAGGACGAGGCTGCAGCTGTTGGAGAGCACCGCAACAGTTGCAGCGGCCCACGAGGCAGCATAACCTTTCTGTGGTGCCATGGATGAGTGAGCAGCTTTGACTTTGCCGGGTTAGGTCTATAGAATCCTGAATCATAATCAGGAACTGAGGCTGGTTAGCAGCTTGCTATTAGGAGCAGGCTGTACTGGTCATGTAAGGTATGGCCAGTTTAACCAGATATCATCTGAAACATTGATATTTAGAAACCGTGAAAGGTTTCGAAAGCACCAAAAGCTAAGAAAGCGAAATCTACTGGAGACTTGGTTATGTGTACCCTACCAGTTGAGGCGTCTAGCAGTTTTTATTTATTTTAAATTTGTTCTTTTGATTACATAACTGCAGTGGCTATTCTGATGGGTTTTTTTTCCTGCAGGGTGAGTATTTGGAAATGCCCCAGGCTTTGATTTACTGAACTGAGGACTGGTGCTACCGGTGCTTGCTGTGATATTCTCACATTGACCGACTATCATTCTAGGAATGCTAACGATTCATTTTCATTGTTTTTAGATGGAATGCCAGTGTAATTGTATAGATACTCAGAGATAGGTTTGGCAATCCAAAATGCGTGATTGGGAACCATAATTGACATTGATTATGGAGAGCATCGAAATGTTCAGAGTTTACATGTAATTCGGCATTTCACTATTTTCAGTGTGCACTGATGTGCCCTGTTATCCAAAAGACTTGGATGGATTGTTGCACAGTCCATTGGAATGTTTGAGATATCTTTTCAAGTGTTAACTGAAGGTCTTGTTCTAATCAATTGTTGACCACGTGCCTGTTTGTGTTGGTGTTCTTTTGCTAGTGTGGCTGCCTTAATGAATTTTTCTTTTACTTTTGCCATTACTTTGGTTTCCTCTTTTGAAGGCAGTTACCTTCGATGACTTCTTACAGAAACATACTTCCTTTGTTCCATAATGTAAGCCTTTTTAGCAAGCTATTTTAGTTTGCTAAAAAAGCTTATATTGTGGAACGGAGGGAGTACCTGTTAAGACATCTTCTCCAGGTTAAAACGGAATGAGGTTGCTGCAAAACATTGGTGCCATCTAGCAGAGGGGTGTTACAAGCCTAGTGGCACTCTTGCTGAAAGCCTAGTGGCAGCGATACAAAATCATGACACAGTAGATTTTGCACAAATCTATGATGGCAAGGCTGCAGCACGACTAACACAAGTCAATGATTGCAACAGCAACAAAGGGCATGGTGAAATGGGCGTGCAACCTGCTGAGATGTACAATCTGTTATTCTACTCTTGAGAATCCTTTCGGGAGAGGAAATAGCGGAAAACTTAGACAAGATGTACGTTCAGAAAGGAAAAGGCCCTTATTATTCCAACAATAACCATATGCACTATGCATCATTTATATTAGGCTCCGAAATTCTTCTCCAAAATACACTATAGGCTCTGAAATTCTTCTCCCTAGCTTACATCGTCAGTGCCAAAACTGGATAGACCTAAAGCACACATGCCACATTCTGTTTTGACTACAGTTTCACCCTCTTGTATTTGTTTGCGTCGTCTCCAAAACCCGTGCACTCAGTTTCTTTTTGACAAAAAACCCGAGTTAGGATTGAATGGTGTACATAGTCGGAGCATACAATCTTAGATGTAGAATTGTCTTTCAGGGCAGTGACTCCTCCATACTATGACATGGCAATGTACCTGCAATCTGCAGTCTACCTCCAATGACAACTAGCTTCGTCTTGGCTGTGCCCTCCTATTCTTATTCACCGGGTCAGATAGGCTTGAGGGTGTCAACTTCCGAAGAGAAGCATGCAACATCATGACTGCAAAACATAGCGACACTGATTTACATGAAGAATCAAGAGAAACGAGAAGGAAAGGAATAAGGCTCAATCACCTGCATAGCTCAACCCAATGGCATATACAAGAGCAAACTGCAGGTTGCACACGTACAGCAATATAGCAGTGGCTGTTCGGGAACAAAACAAATAGACAATTAAAGAGAATTAGTGTCACATATAGATGTTGACCTATTCCAATCAGCCTCAAATCATATATTTTTTAAAACAGTTCTTAAAGCATCCATATTGAAAAGGAAATTACAGGATATGGCTTACATGAAAAAGCAAACAGAAATATGGAGGAACTGGAGCAAGATGCTAAATCTCTTCCACATAATGGTTAAATTGGATGGCAAATAGAAGGATGCAAGTCAAGCAACAGAACAAGAGCAGTGAAAGTAAATTTTGTTAAATTTGCAATGCTCTATTCCTCTCATTTAATTATGCATTGCATGTGGAGAAGATGTAAAGGTACTCCACAAGTTTAAGAAGTGCATTACCCTAAAACCGCTCAAATAGCTTGTTCAGTTTTCTGCCTACCAAGTACCAACAGTGATGACGTTCATGTCCATTCTGAGGAGGAACACGTCTATGTGGAATGCGCTTGCGCACATAACTACATAAAGTGGAATTTGTTTCGGAACCTTCCAGTCTGAATCAGGAAAGGTGAACACAATCTGGATCAATCTGAACCGTGTGTGGAATTGAGATCTTTTCCATGGTTTTGTTCTATGTGCATCCACCAAAAGAAATGTATTATGGGTGCCTACCAATCTACACAAGGAGAAGCATGTTCTCTACAGCGAAAACAAAGAATCCCATATGAAAGATCAGGTAACCCAGCAACGAGCAACTCCCATCCATGTAAGCATTGAACACGGCAATGAAAATTCTACAGTTTCGTACAGTATTTTCTAAATTATCAGGAAATGAATAGTTGAGGAAAAAAGTGAGGCCTTACTCTTTATTCATATTATATGGTAGAGTGTGGAAAGAAAACATCTCTCTAGAAATGACCCATGAAATATACAGTTAAAATAAGAAACAAATGCACATTACGGGCAAGTTGAACAAGTTATGTGTTTGGCATATTTAAACATATCAATAACCTTTTGAAGAAACAAGTCGGAATCATCATAGTAAGAAAAAAGCTACACACTATTTTATATGTGAAAACAATAACTGGTACGATTAACTGTATGCTGTCATCCTTTAAAAAAATCGAAGCTGTCAGGCATCCTCTCGAGACCTTAAATTAGCACATACCTCACTATTTCCTTTATTCCTAGCCATTATGTTTTTTATGGGAATGTAGGAATTGCTGTGAATAGTGAAGACTAAGCTGCTAACAATTTAAGGCATTAAATCCTCCAGAACATGTGCATTGCTTTGTTAAAGATATCCTTTCTATTCCACAGGAATATTAAGAAAATGGATTATCTTCACTACCAATCTTATTAACAAGATTAAGGACCACAACCTACGCTGTCAGCAATGCAAACGCAATTGAAATCTACTAGTTGTTCATTTCACGATTCCACTAGCAATGTTTGTGCAGAACCAGCATTTGAAACCCAACACTTACCAATTTGGGCACAGTGCAGAAGAGCTTGCCCAAACCCAGGTGCTCGAGCGGCGAGCCCCCACCGGTCCCGGCAGTACCGCACACCCTCCCACACCGCAAGGCTGGCAAACATCCCCAGCAACGCCATAGGCATCCGGTACCTGCACACACGCCGCCACAGACCGCAGCATTTGCTTTAATACACATGCAAGCAAAGACAGGAGTAACAACAAAATGAAGGCCGGCAGGAAGGAAAGAGGATAGAGGGTGGTATACAGGCAGCAGGCGAAGACGAGGATGGATAGCGTGGCGTAGTTGCGGGCGTAGCGGCGGACGTTCTCCTGGACGCGGAGCCGGGCCTGGGTGGGGGTCGGGGGCCAGGAGTAGGAGGCGGCGCCTGAGGCGCCGATGAAGGCGAGCGACCAGGAGGGGGTGGGCGCGGCGAGGTCGGCGGTGGAGAGGCGCGCGAAGGGGTTGAGCGCGAGGAGCGAGGCTAGGGTGCGCGCGAAGGCGAGGACGGCGGCGGCGGCGCCTGAGGGGGTGGAGGTGGGGTTGGTGGGTGTGGTGGCGGCGGCAGTGGTGAGCGCGGGGGCGGGGGCGGAGGAGTCGAGGACGTCGAGGTAGCCGGAGTCGCGGAGCCAGCGGTCGAGGGCGGGGTCCGGCACGCTCAGCGAGAGGGGGTTGGGCTTGAACGACGACGAGGACATGGCGTCGCGGAGCCGTAGGATGAGCAGGATTAGGGGGAACTGGTTGCTTTGCAGTGTCTCGTGTTCTTCCCGCACAGAGAAAAGTCCAATTTCAGTTAAAAAAAAAAGAGAAAAGTCCAATTTACTCCCCTAATTTGTCCTGAAGTTCACTTGACAACCCGATTTGGTTCAAATTTACCCCTAAACTATAAAACCCGTTTGATTTTTTTTTTGCCTTGTTTGGTACTAGTGTATTTCTGGATCGGTGGGGAACATCCCGGTCAAACTCCTCAGTGTATCTAACCCGGGTCCACCAACAGAAGTTACTCTAGAGGTGATCGGTGAGGCGATCATGTTAGGCTAGGTTTTCTCCTCGAGGGTGGTTGTTCTCCGGTGGCGGTGCGGATCTCGACGGGGAGAGGCTGCCCAGTGGCCGGTGGGGAGAGCGTCTCGTGCCTTCACACGAGTGGGGTGCCCGAGGGCGGTGGTTTCATGGCGTCCCCTGCTCGTACGGCGACTAAGGGCAGCGGTTCGGCTAGGGCTGCGTCGCGGTCTCCGGCCAAGAGCGGTAGGGAGGAGCTGGATGCAAGCCTATCTGCGAAGATGGGTGATCTCCTGCTCACGGATAAGGAGGCTATGGGACTGGTGATCAAGGGTGTCAATGATGCGGCCGTCCCAAGGCCTAGATGGGCAGTGGTGGGCAAGGTGTGCTCGCCGAGGAAGCTGATCATCAATGCTCTTGAACGTGCGATGGAACGGGCCTGGGGTCTCCATGGAACTGCTCAATTCAAAGATATTGGAGACAATAGGTTCGTGGTCAGATTTTCCTCCGAGGGAGATTGGAAGCATGCTTTGAGGGACGGACCTTGGCAATTTGATTTCAGCGCTGATTTGCTAAAAGAGTTTGACGGTGCAACTCGTCCATCGGACATGGTGTTTGACACTATGGATATCTGGGTTAGAGTGTTGGACCTTCCTATGGATATGATGAATAGGGCCTACGGAGAGCTCATTGGAGGGTGGATTGGAAAATTTATCTCTGTGGATGTAGATGAAGAGGGCATGGCGTGGGGGGAGGAACTAAGGATTAGAGTGGCGATAAAGGTTGATCAACCGCTGTTACAGGGTGTTAGCATTAAAGATTCAGAAGAAGATGTTGATGGAAAATGGTTTGATCTGCAATATGAGAAGGTGACACATTTCTGTTTTGACTGCGGTAGGTTAGTTCACCCAGCAGATGGTTTCTCGGCTGAGAAGGAAGAGACTAAACAGTGGGGGAAGTGGCTGCGTGCTGAACCGAAGAAGAATAAGAAGCCAGCTCCACCAGCTAGGCCGGTGATGTCTTCCTCGATCTGGGGCAGCAGATCAGCTGGGTCGGAAAGAGCTTATGGGGTTTTTTCAATTCGTGACTTGCCACCTAGGAGGAACCGGGAATATGAAGGTGATTACTCCTGCTCGTCTGGCACTGGTGGGCGCGAGCAGAGGTATGAGGGTGGGGAAGTCACTAGTCCAGAGAAACGCCACAGGGCGGGCATGCGTGATGTGCAGGGTACTTCGGCCCCAGCTGGTAAAGGTCCGATACAGAACAGAGTTGGTACTTACAAGAGAAGGCCAAGGCAGGAGTCTCATGTTGATCATGCCGTGTATCCTAAGGTGCCACAGGGCACGAAGAATAGGAAGCGGGGGACGAAGCAGGTGTGGATGCCGGTTCAGGTGCAGGTTCTTGGAGAGGAAAGCTCGGAGTCTGCAGGGAAGAGACATCGTACGAATTCAGTGTTCGACAGATTAGAAGATCCATCGGCGGACCCTGCGGCGCATGGCCGCCGGGACCAATGAATCTCTTGGCCCTAAACTGTCGCGGACTGGGGCTGGACGCAGCGGTGGGCGAACTCCGAGACCTGATTAGGTCCTACAACCCAGTGGTGGTTTTCTTAAGTGAAACGAAGAAGAAAGCAAAGGCGATGGAAAAGCTGAAGTGGAGTCTTGGCTTCAAGTTTGGTGTGGCGGTGGACTGTGATGGACGAAGTGGAGGCCTAGCTCTGTGGTGGAGGGAGGGTGTTGAGGTTTCAGTTCGACCTTGGTGTCAATACTATATTGATGCTAAAATTGTCTATGAGGGCAAAACTTGGAGGTTTAGTGGTATCTATGGAGAACCACGCACAGAGTTAAGGAGCAAGACTTGGGAGGTGATGCGTTACTTAAAAGCCCAAGATAATTTACCCTGGTTGTGTGCAGGAGATTTCAATGAGATCACAAAATCAGAAGAGCAACTAGGGGGTAATCCAAGGAGCGAATCACAAATGACAACATTTCGTGATTGCCTTTTGGACTGTGGTCTTACAGACTTGGGCTATACCGGCTATGATTTTACATGGAATAACAAAAGGGAGGGTGCTGATAATATTCAGGTCCGGCTAGACCGAGGTACGGCGACGACGTCGTTCATGGATATGTTTCCGTATAGCTCTATGGAGCACACTGCAACTGAAGAATCAGATCACATGGCGTTATTTATAAAAGTGCTAGCTGAACCTGTGCAGCGTCTCCGAGCTGCTCCCCGAGGGTTTATGTTTGAAGAGATGTGGCTGAAGCATGAAGGATATGATGATATGATTGCAGAGGCATGGGAGAATAGTGCTCATAACGGACAGGATATTAATGGGTTATGGAGACGGCTCCATGACATGTCGAAAGAAATGAAGAGATGGAGTTTCGAGACGTTTGGCTCGGTTCGAGCGGAGATAAAAAAAGCTAAGGGGCAAATTGGACGAAGCTCGCGCTGCTGCTCGACAGCAAGGGTCCTCACCGGAGGTCCTTGCGCTTGAACAGCAGCTACATGCTGTTTTTGAGAAGGAGGAGATTATGTATCGCCAGCGGTCTCGTCAAGAGTGGCTTAAAGCCGGTGATCGCAATACAAAAAAATTTCAGAACCGTGCGTCACATAGGAAGAGGAAAAATACAGTGAAAGGGCTTCGAAAGGCTGACAGCTCTTTGTGCAAGACAAATGAGGGTATGCGTGAGATGGCACTGGCCTTCTATCATGCACTTTACTTCTGAAGGGTCAAGCAATAGTGAAAATGTTTTGAATTTGATTCAATCATTTGTTTCAGGGGAGATGAATGGGGCACTAGCCACCAACTTTTCCGACAAAGAAATTGAGGAGGCATTATTCCAGATGGGTCCAACTAAGGCCCCGGGGCCAGATGGACTGCTGGCTTTATTTTTTTAAAGACACTGGTCTTTTCTAAAGGGTTATGTTTGCAGGGCGATTCATGAGTTCTTGGAGGGGAAGGAGTGCCCGGAGGATTTTAATGACACAATCATTGTTCTCATTCCGAAGATCAATTCCCCTTAGTTGCTCACGCAATTCCGGACCATCAGTTTATACAATGTTCTATACAAGATCGCCTAAAAAACAGTGGCGAATAGGCTGAAGAAGATTCTCCCAATTATTATTTCAGAGGAGCAAAATGCCTTTGTGCCAGGCAGGTTGATCACAGACAATGTTTTTGTTGCATATGAATGTGTACACGCGATCAGGAAGCGGAAAAGGAAGAAAACCTTGTGTGCTGTCAAGTTGGATATGATGAAAGCATACGACCGCGTGGAATGGGTTTTCTTGGAACAAATGATGATCAAAATGGGTTTCTGATGTCTACGCACGCTTCTATTCTTGTAGACAGTGTTGGGCCTCCAAGTGCAGAGGTTTGTAGAACAGCAGCAAGTTTCACTTAAGTGGATCACCCAAGGTTTATCGAACCCAAGGAGGTATAGGTCAAAGATATCCCTCTCAAGCAACCCTGCAATTAAGATACAAGAAGTCTCTTGTGTCCCCAACACACCTAATACACTTGTCAGATGTATAGGTGCACTAGTTCGGCGAAGAGATAGTGAAATACAAGTAATATGGATGATTATAAGTGGTAATTGCAATCTGAAATAAAAATGGCAGCAAGCAAACTTGAGCCAAAATGAGAGCAAACGGTGTTTCAATGCTTGGAAATAAGGCCTAGGGATCATACTTTCACTAGTGGACACTCTCAACAATAATAATATAATTGAATACATAGATATTTCCTCCACTATGCTACTCTGAACTATTCTCCTGTTGGATAAAGAATACCAATTCATTGTGTAGGGCTACAAAAGCACACCTTAAAGTTGCATTCCACATCTAGGGAACCCCAATGTCACTAAGAGCATCCCAAAATAGTACTAGACAAACATCACAATTTCATAGAGACATCCAACACAAAGAACAACTCATGGTAAGTATAAATGTAAACTATAGCCAAAGGGTCACACACGGTGCGCACACTCTCACCTTCACACCGTGGGATAAAGGTAACCCCAGAATTCACATTAATAAAACCACTCAAGTAGCATAACTCATAAGATAACAAAGAGTAACATCCATGGATCCAACTAGATTACAAAGCTCATGATCACATAAAGATCACATCATGGGAGAGAGAGATGAACCACATAGCTACCATAGATCCCTCAGCCTCGAGGGAGAACTACTCCCCCCTCATCATAGGAGGCAGCAACGACGATGAAGATGGCGGTGGTGTTGATGGAGACTCCGGAGGAGGGACGGAGGAGCCTTCCGGAGGTGATTCCGGCGGCGGTTCCCCCCTCCAATCTTCTCCGGCAGCAGCCTTCTGTCTCCTATTTCGTGGTTTTGTGTTTCTCCGTCGCCTCCTCGCGAAACTCCTCGGGGGACTATTTTTATAGACGTTTTTAGGTCAAGACGAAGTCGGAGGAGCAAAGATCAACGGCAACGGAGCCTCGAGGCCCAAAATAGGTAGGCCCACACGGCCAAGATTTTAGGCCGCGTGGGGCCCTCTCATTTCCAGCTGGTTGGGCTTCTGGCCTTCACTTTGAGCCCATTGCGTTCGTCTCGAAAATTCTGAACCGTGCTCTTTGGCCTTGCCCTTTTTGGAGTCCCGAAGCTCCCGGAAAGTCTGAAACACTAAAAAAGACGTTTTCTGGAAACACAGGGTTAATTCCAAATAAATGGGAAAATTATGAAATATTCCCAAAAATCATTATAAAACATTGATATAACCCTTATATGATGCAAATATGATTGGAATAGAAGTAAAATAATGCAAAGTTCATGTATGCATTTTACATGCATCAACATCCCCAAGCTTAACCCATGCTCGTCCCGAGTATGAAGGTGATAAAACTAACATGGACTTTGCATTTTAATACTAAAAATGGATATCAAAGATGATTACTATTGCTACATAGAGTCAAATGATTCATTCTTAAAAGGAGTAGCAATATGCAAGATAGTTTATGAAGTGATATCAAGTATTCAATGCAAGGATGTTCAATGATAGTTCACAAAGTGTAACATAACAGATAGTAGTACGGACCACATGTATGCATAATGATAAGTATGGACATCCTACATTGGTTATAGAGTGATGATGAAAATCTGAATATGATAGGTGGACACTTTGGAAAGATGTATAAGTGAGTAGAGGTAAAGCATGCATAAGTTTCATCTAATCTCCAAACTCTTCTACTTAAGTTAATGATTGCAATGTGGTAATACTTGGTGTCAAGCTATCATTCCTCTATCATAGCATCTTGAATGATTATAGTTTAATGTGAGAGCAAATATGAGTAGTGTGCTTGACAAAGTAAAGGTTGGATGTCTCATGCCCCTTGAATACAAGTACCTACACCATGAGTTACTCAACTTGGGAAAAGCAAGTTCAAGTTATATATCATTGTAAGTAATAATAGTATCATCAAGAGCGTCAACTGGGGTACCTCTTGTCCCAGGATATGGAACAATCCCATATCAAAATGACAAGACAAACAAACAAGATGAACCACCTCAACACCCTTTTTATTTACCATTGGAATAGCTTTTTATTGTAAGGTGTCATAGATAATTCACCATAGCATGTAAGTAAATTTCCACCATGAATAATGCATGACTTAGATTAGCGGCCCAGGCGTCTCTCTAACCATTTATACAAACTCATTCAAACTAAATCTTTTCCCCCTTATTTCATCATGATAGGCATCCATAGACAAAAGCACATGATATCAACTAAATGGAGCATGTTGAAAGCTTTGCATGTGACAGCACATATGGGCTAACTCCCAACCTTGGACATTTATCAAGCCACCAACATCATAATCTTAATCACAATGGGTCATGTTTTATTTATAGCAATGATAGTAAAAATGTGCATCAAGTTCATGAGAGCTATATAACAAACTTTTCCCATGGCAATCAATAACATAATCATTTTCATTCAGAGGTATAGATAACACAAATATCATGATGAACATACTCGGAATAGCATATAACTAGTAGGTAGATATGGTGGACTCACTGGAATAACTTTGGTTGAAGGTGTTGGAAACAAGTTTTAACTTGTTGGAGTTTTTGGGCTAGCAAAAGGGAGAAAGTTGACCATCTAGATGCATGCATGAGTGTCCATAGAACTAACTAATCCATGTTAAACCAAGTAAAATAACAATCAGCACCAAAACATGAATAAGTTATAGCTCTTCAAAAAGGATTTGCAAACTATTACTCATAAACAAGCTCATGAATCATGCAACTATATGTATCATTAAAAATCAACTCAAACATCCCTTTTCCCAATCTTATAAAAGCATCCAACATATTTCAACCCATATTTCCAGTAGCTCTCTCATATATAAATGATAGTGTGGTGGTCTCTCAAAACAAATCAAACCAAAACAAAACAAAAGACGCTCCAAGTTTATGCGATAAAGTGTTTCGATCGAAAAACAGAAGTTGGTGTGGCACCCCCTTCTGGCACAGCTCGTCAGAAGGGCGGTCGCCTCGTGCGCCAGCCCAAGATATCTAGCCGCACGTTACGACAATGCAACATAGCGGAAATCATTACACAATCAGGCACAAAGTGCTACAAAAGGGTTTACAAGGCCGTCGAGGCTTTACAAAATATCAAGCCAAGCATGGCCCAACTCAGAGTTTTAACTGGCAGCGGAAGACATAAATGAGGCAACGGCTTGGAGCGGCTCCACTCCACAGGCATCTGGCTGGGCTACTGATCCTAGCATGCTCTTACTCCCTCTCCTTGCTAAGGTAGAAGATGATTCCTCGCCGATATCTGGCCACAATCACAAGGCCCGTGAGTACACTATTATGCACTCAGCAAGTATCGCCCCTCACCACAAACAATCCAACAATCATGCAACAAGGTATACATTGGAAATAAAATCCTTTAACATGTCAAGGTGTACTCTAGATACATGACATAAAAGTAGCATGGCATTGACAACCAAACATGTCATAAGCAAGCAACGGGGTATCACCAGTACAGAGTCCAAGCCAGGTGGGGTTGGATCGTGCAACGGCAATCATACAAAGGGCTTACCTGTGACGAGTAAACGGGTATACCAAGTGGGTACCAAATAATACACCACATCACCTATGATCACTGCTAGGCCCACTGGCCTCATCATTTCACTCTGGGCACGCACGGTTGATGTGGGCTCTGGCCTAACTATAGGCTCCCCAACGCATCACACCGCCATCCCTAAACCTGGTTCACAATCACATCTCAAGTAGCATTCCCTGCATCAACATATTGTTCATTTAGTGAAATCAGGTTGTTCATCTTTCTTTCAAACAGAACTTATGTTTAACCTCCTGACTCGACAAAGACAATAGTGTGTCTGACACTGAACTGTTGTTCCATAGCCTTGGAACGAGGCTAGACATCCAGATTTGACACTCTCGAGAGGTTGCAATACTTCACTCATCTAAGTGGATCATTAACAACCGGTACTTTAGGATCACATCCATAATACGGTCTGATACACTCACTCAACCGTTCACGCCATCAATACACTCCCTATATAGCCACCGACATAACTATATGCCTTATGCAGAAGTGAATCCGGCACGTCCCCAACCCATGAGCGACGCCTAGCTCCGGAACCTTCGCAAGACTAGCCCCGACCAACTATGGTAACCGACTAGACTTGCCAAAAGGGTGGCATCAAAGGAGGCTCAATGGGATTACGTAGGTCAAGGCCCGCCCATATGAGCGACAGTGGTAGTGCTTTCGATGTTCAGATTAGTGGCACTATGGACTGACCCTATCGAAGTTTGGAGGGGTGTTTCATTTAATCAAGTTTCATCATATCAAGTCCAAACATCAGAGGATTAGTCCAACACAACAATCACAATATCACAATAATATATATCATCAAACCTCAAGACATTAGCAACATAATATTTCAAGAATAGTAGTGTCCATGTCCAAACTTAGCAAAATGAATGGCGTCAACCGGATGACTACGGCGGCGATCCCGCCGACAGCGCCTTCTCGTTTGACAAAGAAAAAGAAACGTCAACCGGAAGACTGTGGCAGCGGTCTTCCGCTGGCAAGCGCCTTCTCGTTTGACAATGAAAAAGAAACGTCGACCGGAAGACTGTGGCAACGGTCTTCCGCTGGCAAGCGCCTTCACAGATCAACTACAAAAGATAACACAGTGGGTCAATCGGATGACTGTGGCGGTTCCTCCAGCCAGCGCCCTCGCAGATTAATTACAAAGTTGGTGAGGCATGTAGCCTCCAAACAATGAACCGAAAAGCAATCATAAGAAAGAAAGCATCCATTCCACTCGAGGATTAACCTGACGTGGTGTCAGCAATCTTGGCAAAAGAACCAAATGGAAAGTCAGCTCCCAAGCGTCGCAGTCTAGGTGGCTTACTCCAACCACGTTTGACGGAGGGACAAGAAGCAAATAACTCTTTTGGCAAATGCCCCCAACTCCGAGGATCATAAGACGACATTCGTCCGCTCCTCACCTCGGCGAAGGAGAAGAAGGAAACAATCATAGGAACGCATGTTTTATAGTTGTTTATTTAGAGGGTTCGACAAAGCCACGCAAGTGCGAGGCACACAGATAATTCACAAATCATTCTAATGCATACATGGATGATGAATATGGCATGGCGGGAGCAATAATCGAAGCAACATATTAAACAAGAATAACAACAGACATGCAATAATAAAACAGGGTACAGACAGAAAATATAACACTCGGTATGGCAATCAACAAATAAACAAACAACATTGCAGGACGGCTCATAGCAAGGGTTTAGCTTGCCTCCGAAGATCGACACCGTTTGGCTTGGGGGTCAGGGACGTCGCGGTTTAGGGCCTCGGTTTGCCGGTACCGCGGAAAAACCTATACACGCATACAAGGGTGCTGAGTATACAACTATTTCACAATAAAGTAAAACTGATACTACTGGACAGGTCTTCTCAAACTTAGAATTTACAAATTTGAATCACTCCAAACGGAGCTACGGTTCAAAAGATACGGACGTGCGAAAAATAGCTATCTGCCGCTCACCAGAGAAAAAAACAGAGTGGGCTGAAACTCGGCCGGGCTGGGCTGTTCACGCACTTGCTGGAAATACGCCTTCGCTGCACAGAAGGCGTAACCAGCGGAATCCGTCTCCACTCAACCCGACAGGTGGGGTCGGGACCCACCTGTCGGCCTCTCCCTCTCTTCCCTCCTTTTTTTTCTTTTTCCTTCTTTTCTTTTCTTCCTCCCCGTTGACCTTCTGTTCGTCCTCATCCTTTGCGCGGGAGAGCACACGGCGGCTCAGGCGCTCTCCGGTGCGGCCGCCAAGAGGGTCGAGGCGCCGGGAGATGGCGGGGTAGGAGCGGTGGCGGCGCACCGCGGTCAGGGGAGGTGGCGCCGTCGGTGGGGTCGCTCCTGCGCGCGGCGCCGTGAGCCCGACAAGCTCGGCAACGATGGCCGCACGGGCGGCTCGGGTGGCGCCGGTGCGGGCAGCTGGGAGGGGCCGGGGCACTAGCCAACGGAAGCGGCGGTCCAGCGGGTCGGCGCCGCGGTCGGTCTGGGCTCCAGAGGGCCAGGGTCGGCACAGACGCGACTCCCTCGAGCTCACCAAGTTCGGCAATGGTGGCCAGGGATTTGGGGATTTTAGGGAACCGAATTTCTTCGACGATTTGAGGCCGGGGATGGTTAGCTAGGCTCGGTAGGAGGCTAACTTGCTAGTTTGGACAAGCGGCTAGGCTACGGTGAGCTCGCACGGGTCCGTAGACCGACGGTGCCCACCTTGGTGGTTTCTCCATCTAACGAGCTCTCCTCGAGCAACCAGAGAGAGAGACAGGAGGGGGAGAATGAGGTGAAAGGCTGAGAGGAGGCACCGAGATTCTGGATATAGCAAGGGAGAGGGGAAGGAGTTGATTGCACCGACGGTGGTTTGGTGCACTACCTTGCTCCAAAGATTTAATGGACGGGATAAGTAGAAGGGCTGGATAGGGGAGACGAGCTGGAAGTACAGTGTAGCACGTGGCTGCACTGCAGCAGGGGATAAGGGCAGGCTGGGGTTTGGGTTTGGCTCATGCCGACACCGGTATGTCCACAGCGCGACACGAGCGGCGTTGTTCGCGTTCCCGTCGACTCAGTTCACCAAAAGAAAAAGGGATGCGTCACTGGGTTACACTAACACTACAAACAACATCTAGCAAGCAAAAAACCAAATTGGGACAAAAAGCCAGAGCAAAGTTTTGAAAAAATTCAAATGCACTCAAGGTGTTCGATGGGTGTCCTACAAGAAAAAGTTGCTTCAAATGATCCCAACTTCCCGGGGAAGGCTTATAATGGGATATGGAACACTTCCTTGGGTGGTCAAGATTTATTGTGGAGTGGAAGTAGGGTTTTGGTTTTAATGGCCCGGTAGTGGCATATTTGGTAATTTCTTCAATCTGAAAAAGTTGCATAGGTCATGGCGATATTCATGCATATATGGGATATACATGATGATAGGTGTCTCTGGGATTTTTGGCGGAATTTTCCAAGCAAGATAAAGGAGAGTTGCTTTGGAGAGGCGAGATATCGGCTTTTGTTGTCTATAGAAAAGGCATTGAGGTTTTATAAAGAAAACCCTAATGAACGGAATCAAAGGTGATCAGAAATATTCAGAGAATATTCCCGGGGTTGGGATAAAGAGAGATACATCAATCACCAAAAGTTCAAATGAGTTTTGATAAAATCTAGAGAAATCCGAGTAAAAAGGTTTTCGAAATTTTTTTAGTTCACCCCTTTTTCAGAAAAAACCGGTTAGTGAAAATTGGGGTGTTACAGTTGGATGTGCGCAAACCGAGAGTGTGTAGGTCCAGTGGGGTCGTCTTCACATCCCCAAGCTTATGGTCTTCACCATCCTTGGATAGCTCTTGGTGCATCTCCTCCAATCCCTGTGAAAAAACTTCAAAACACCGTTTCTCCCATTTCTTTTCTGTGGGGTGCATTAATAGTGATAAACAAATAGGTTTCTTGCTGCATATAATCCTTGAACAAAAATTCATATGAGATGTCCAGAAAGTGTATAATGTTGTATGCCTACTCATAAACTCAATTGGATAAAAAATTCAACTTAAAAGCTCAAAGCATGCATCAAACAAAATGGGACAGAATCTGTCCAGAAAAACAGCAGCAGCAAAACGTATTTTTCTACCCTACCAAACTTTCTCTAAAAATTCCGAAAAAATTCATGCATACAGAGGATGAAAAGTTGCAACTACAGTTCAAATATGAGCTCATTCGGAGTTACAGAATAAGAATTAAAAATCATACCGTGCACTGACTCGTGCAGGAATAAAATCTCCGAACTCAATAAGCAACTTTTCAAGACCAAAATGGGTAAAACTTGGCACTTTATTTAAAACTCCAGAAACTAAACTAAACACAAAGTCTCTTGTTACAGCAAGAGGACACAAAGAAAAATCACACACAAAAATAACCGGGTTGCCTCCCGCAAAGCGCTTTCTTTATAGCCATATAGCTAGGCATGATAGTTTTAATGATGCTCACAAAGGAATAGATGTTGAATATAAAAGAGCATCAAGAAGCAAATATCAAACACATTTAGGTCTAACCCACTTCCTATGCATTGGGATCTTGTAAGAAAATAAATCAATAAAGCACAAGGTGACTAGCATAGGAAGGCAAAGCAAGTGCAACTTCAAAATTTTCAACAAAAAGAGAGAAGACTTAATATTTTTGAGATATATGAAATCATGTCTCCCTCTCTCATAAAAACTTTCAGTAGCATCATTGATAAACTCAACAATATAGCTATCACATGAAACATTCTTATCATGATCCATATGAATAAAAGTATCATTACTCTCCACATAAGCATAAACAGTTTCATTAGGAATAGTGGGAGTAAAACATTCATAATAATCATTGTAATCATCATATATAGGAGGCATATCATAATCACAATAAACTTTATACTCAATAGTGGGTGGACTGAAAATATCATATTCATCATCATTTTTACTAGAAGGAGATGTCTCAAATATATAATCATTACTAGCAAAAGGATTTTCAAACACCTCTTCCCCAAGCTTAGAGCTTTTCATATAATCATTGGAAAGAACATGAATAGTACTAATAGTATAACAATTATTAACATCATCATTTTCAGAATTGGTACCCAAGAGATTTTCAATATCAAAAGTACTATGCTTTTCCCAATCATGATCACTATTATAAGTAACAGGCATAGGATCATCATTGAATTCAGACTCATCAGCAACATCTATAATAGGAGCAACATGTTTAGGGGAAGATACCGTTTCCTCTCTCTTTTTACTCTCTTCTTCTTCTTCTTCTTCTTCTTCTTCTTCTTCTTCTTCTTCCTCTTTCGGAGAGAGAGGCTTGGAAGGAAGCTTCTCCATATAACCTGGTTTATTGTTAGAAACAACGGAAGAAACTTGGGAGGATTCCTCTCTTTCATTAATAAGAGTAAAACAAACATTAGTCCTTTCATATTTTGGTAAAGCCATTCCATCTTTTATAATATTTTGTATGTAAGTGTTGGCATGGCAATTATTAACACAATAGAGATAACATCCATGTAACACACTATTCATATCAAAAGCACTCATATCTAACGAAGAAGTTTTTCTTGATAACTCTTCACACCCAAAAATAATGTAAGTTCATCATGTTGATTAGGAGTGATCATGTTATCACAAAAGTCTCCCGCAATATCCTTATTAGAACCTGAGCATTGGAATTCGAAATGCCCCTCTTTATAGCAAAGTTCACAAGTAAAAGGATAGGTGGCACAAACTTTTTCAGCAAGATCACCTAGAGCTCTGTACCATGTTGTAGTTTTTTCATTCCTATGATGGATACAATATTCTTCTTCGATTTGATTCTTTTCACAAGGTCTAAGTGCTCCACAATACTTAACATGCTTATAAGAAATAGTATTTTCAGAAGTTTGAGCATGTTTATTGCAATCATTAGTAACAATTTCATTTTCCATGCAAGTGTCTTTAAAAGGTTCATGATACATGTCCCAATTCTCTTTAGGAATATTAATATGAGAAGCAAAGGTTTTACAGCAATTAACAATAATTTGAGAATCAAGACCAAATTTAGCACTAAGCTCATGAAAACTAGCAGTTTCAGCAAAAGACTTAATGCTATCATATTCATGGTTTATACCTGATTCTTTACCTTTGTCGATCTCCCAATCTTCAGTATTGCGTTGAATTTTTTCAAGAAGATCCCATTTAGCTTCAACCTTCTTACTTGTGAAAGAACCACCTGAAGAAGAATCTAGATAATCCTTATGATGACCTGAAAGCCTTGCATAAAAATTAGAAATAATTATTTCCTCAGAAAGCTCATGGTTAGGACATTTGAGTATTAATGTTTTCAGTCTTCCCCAAGCTTGAGCAATGCTTTCTACATCATGAGGATAAAAATTAAAAATGTAACTCCTATCTCGATGCACTTCATGAAGAGGATAAAATTTAGAGCAAAAGAGAGATTCAAGCTGTTTCCAATTCGAAGGACGATCATCCAACAGCCTATACCACTCCTTTGCTTTGTCCTTAAGTGAAAATGGAAATACTTTCCTCATGACATCTTCTCTTGATAAACCTGCAACTTTAAACAACTCACAAAGTTCTGTAAGTTTCAACAAGTGATCATTCGGACGAACTGTTCCATCCCCTGAATAAGGTTCTTCCATAACCATTTCAACAAGTTCCATAGGTATTTCAAAAGCAGTACTTTCAGTAGGTGGATTTAGAATATTACAAGCATCATTAGAATTATCACATATGGGAGACAAAGCATTATCAAGGCAAGTTTTATTCTCCAAAGCTGGGGAACTAAAAAGATCATTTTCATATAAACTAGCTTCCCCAAGCTTAGACTTTTCCATAGCATTAGGAATAATGGTGTTCAAAGCATTCATGTTAACAACATTGTTATCACTATTATGCAAACAAACTCCCATTGCTTTTTTATTTTCTCTTCAAAAGCATCATGTCCTAATTCGATATAAAGTTCATAAAGATCTCTAATTTTTTTGTTGTTTTCCATTAAGCCTAACTAGTAAATAAAAACAAGAAACAAAAAGATATAACTGCAGGACCTAAAGGAGATACCTTCAAGCACTTACCTCCCCGGCAACGGCGCCAGAAAATAGCTTGATGTCTACGCACACTTCTATTCTTGTAGACAGTGTTGGGCCTCCAAGTGCAGAGGTTTGTAGAACAGCAGCAAGTTTCCCTTAAGTGATCACCCAAGGTTTATCGAACCGGAGGTATAGGTCAAAGATATCCCTCTCAAGCAACCCTGCAATTAAGATACAAGAAGTCTCTTGTGTCCCCAACACACCTAATACACTTGTCAGATGTATAGGTGCACTAGTTCGGCGAAGAGATAGTGAAATACAAGTAAATGGATGATTATAAGTGGTATTGCAATCTGAAATAAAAATGGCAGCAAGCAAACTTGAGCCAAAATGAGAGCAAACGGTGTTTCAATGCTTGGAAATAAGGCCTAGGGATCATACTTTCACTAGTGGACACTCTCAACAATAATAATATAATTGAATACATAGATATTTCCTCTTCACTATGCTACTCTGAACTATTCTCCTGTTGGATAAAGAATACCAATTCATTGTGTAGGGCTACAAAAGCACACCTTAAAGTTGCATTCCACATCTAGGGAACCCCAATGTCACTAAGAGCATCCCAAAATAGTACTAGACAAATATCACAATTTCATAGAGACATCCAACACAAAGAACAACTCATGGTAAGTATAAATGTAAACTATAGCCAAAGGGTCACACACGGTGTGCACAATCTCACCTTCACACCGTGGGACAAAGGTAACCCCAGAATTCACATTAATAAAACCACTCAAGTAGCATAACTCATAAGATAACAAAGAGTAACATCCATGGATCCAACTAGATTACAAAGCTCATGATCACATAAAGATCACATCATGGGAGAGAGAGATGAACCACATAGCTACCATAGATCCCTCAGCCTCGAGGGAGAACTACTCCCCCCTCATCATAGGAGGCAGCAACGGCGATGAAGATGGCGGTGGTGTTGATGGAGACTCCGGAGGAGGGACGGAGGAGCCTTCCGGAGGTGATTCCGGCGGCGGTTCCCCCCTCCAATCTTCTCCGGCGGCAGCCTTCTGTCTCCTATTTCGTGGTTTTGTGTTTCTCCGCCGCCTCCTCACGAAACTCATCGGGGGACTATTTTTATAGACGTTTTTAGGTCAAGACGAAGTCGGAGTAGCAAAGATCAACGGCAACGGAGCCTCGAGGCCCAAAATAGGTAGGCCCATGCGGCCAAGATTTTAGGCCGCGTGGGGCCCTCTCATTTCCAGCTGGTTGGGCTTCTGGCCTTCACTTTGAGCCCATTGCGTTCATCTCGAAAATTCTGAACCGTGCTCTTTGGCCTTGCCCTTTTTGGAGTCCCGAAGCTCCCGGAAAGTCTGAAACACTAAAAAAGACGTTTTCTGGAAAACAGGGTTAATTCCAAATAAATGGGAAAATTATGAAATATTCCCAAAAATCATTATAAAACATTGATATAACCCTTATATGATGCAAATATGATTGGAATAGAAGTAAAATAATGCAAAGTTCATGTATGCATTTTACATGCATCAGTTTCTCACGGAGATGGGTAGACATGATCATGAGGTGTGTTACATCGGTGCGGTTTTCAGTTAAGCTGAATGGCGGTGTGCTGGAGAGTTTTGTCCCTTCAAGGGGGCTGCGGCAGGATGATCCACTATCCCCATACTTGTTTCTCTTTTGAGTTGAAGGATTTTGTGCTTTGTTGAGAAAAGCTCAAATGGAGAAACAGGTGGCTGGTGTTCGGTTTGGGGCAGCTGGCCCAACTGTCACTCACCTCCTCTTTGCGGATGACAGTGTGGTGTTTCTTGAGGCAAGCAATGAAAATTTGCTAGTTTTGAAGAATATTCTGCAGAGCTATGAGGAGTGTTCCGGCCAAAAAGTGAACCTTCATAAATCATCTATATATTTTGGGAAGGGTTGTAGCCCGGAGGCAAGAACAAGTCTGAAGGAAACCATTGGTATCACTTGTGAAGCGTTATCTGAAAAATACTTGGGTCTACCAACACTGGTTGGTCGTTCCAAGGATGGGGCCTTCAAAAATCTCCTAGAACGGTCGTGGGGGAAGGTAAACGGTTGGAAAGGCCAGGGGCTCTCTAAGAAAGGGAAAAAGATTTTGGTTAAGTCGGTCTTACAATCAGTAGCCACTTATGCCATGGGATGCTTCCAGTTGACCAAGAAGATGTGCACCAAATTAACTTCTATTGCGTCTCGATTTTGGTGGGGAGCCGCCGACAGCCAGCGCAAAGTTCATTGGGTCAGCTGGGATAGAATGTGCATGGCAAAGAAGGTAGGAGGGATGGGTTTCCGGAAATATGAAAGTTTCAATCAAGCTCTTCTTGCGAAACAAGCTTGGAGAATTCTAACGAAGCCGGATTCGTTGTGTGCTAGAGTCCTTAAAGCTAGGTACTTCCAGGATAAAGATTTTGGTGACGCTGGTTGCCCATCTAATGCTTCATTCACTTGGAAAAGTATTTTACATGGGAGGCAGCTTTTGAAGGACGGTTTGATTTGGAGGATTGGGGACGGGAGCAACATCTCAGTGTGGCATGACAATTGGATACCTCGGTCTGGTTATCAGCGACCACTGGGTCATTTACCTGATACTGATGTGAACTATGTGAGTGAGCTCCTGTTACCGGATGGTCAAAGCTGGAATGAAGCCAAGTTACGTGCTGTGTTCTTTGAGGCTGATGTCACTGACATTCTCAAGATTCCCGTGGGAAGAGCTGGAACCGAAGACTATATTGCTTGGAACTACACCAAAATGGGGATCTTTAGCGTTAAGTCGGCGTACCACCTCAAAACACAGCTGGATTTGCTTCGATCGTAAAAGCTCCTCTACATCTTGTGATAATCATAAAGGATGGCTTGCGTTATGGGGTGCTGAGGTGCCGAGGAAGACGAAAGTTCACTGCTGGCGTTTGATCTCAAACGGGTTGGCTGTTGGGTCGGAGCTCCAGCGCGGGAAGATTAAACCGGGGGTGCTGTGCATTGCATGCAACCGGGACGAAACCATGATCCATCGGTTCTGGCAGTGCCCACATGCAATAAGAACATGGGAGATCCTGCGGGAGCAGACTGGGTACAGGTTGGCCTCGCCTCGGGCTGACGTGCACGACCACGGCCAGCTTCGTCGATGGCTGCTGGACAAGCTCGGTACTCTGCAAAGTGATGAGCTGAATATGTGGATGATGGCTGTGTATCAGATTTGGCAAGCTAGAAATGATGCGAGAGATTCTGCTCAAATTGAGGATCCCTATCAAACGGCGAGAAGAGCTTTCTTCTTGCTTGAGGAATGGAAGGCGGCGTGCGACTCGTCGACAAATTCCTCGCCAAGGCAGGTGGAGCACTGGTGTCCACCAGAACAGGGGTCGATCAAGGCAAATGTTGACGGTGCTTTTTCGAGTGAAGATGGGTATGGAGGTGGTGGCGTGGTTCTCCGCGATCACCATGGTAGCTTCGTGGCGGGAGCGTGCCATTTTTTTCCCCTCTGTGTCCGATCCGGAGCAAGCAGAGTTGCTTGCATGTCGACGTGCTTTGGTGCTTGCCAAGGATACCGGGTGTGGGCGTGTGGAGCTGGAATCGGATTGCCTGACGGCGGTGCTGAAGCTGAAGAGCACCGATAGGGATCGGTCGGCGAATGGTCCTTTGGTGGAAGAAATAAAGGAGATGTTCCTTCTGTTTGATACTGTGTCGGTTAATCATGTGCGTAGATCTAGTAATGAGGTAGCGCATAAGCTTGCTAGTGATGGTTGCCGCAATAAGCTCTGTAATAGTTGGGTAGATGTACCTCCTGGGTATGTTGTAAACCTTCTGGCAACCGAGTCTGTCGGTTCTTAATATTAAGGTAGCATGTTAATCTAAAAAAAAGTGTATCTAACCGATTTTATCTCCACTTTTTTTCCAAAATTCTCAGACTCTAGTGTATTTTGCTCAATATCCAATACACTATCCTCAATGGATTGGGGGAAAGATGGAGAGTTGATGGGACTGGGTGAAGGTTAGGGTTTCACCCAATTCACATGAGGATTATCCCCGCTAATTCCGTAAAAAAACACTAATACCAAACAATGTCTTAAATTTTTGAGCCTTTTTTTGCCGCATCAACATTTTTTATACATAGCCATTGTTAGTACCTTCGTTGATAGACAGTCCGCCAAACACATAATCTAGCCGTGATAGATGATTCGGGTGAGGCGCGCTCGGAAAGGAACTTAGAACTTGGAGAAGCCGATGAGAGAGATACAAAAGACATTCAAGCCTAAATGAGTCCTTTACTTGTACGGAAAGACCAATCGCCTCATATATATGTGAGAGAGCAACGACCGATTGAACAACAACAATCAAATCTATCAATCTATCACACTTTTGCGTGTTAATTTATCCCTTACTTGTAGCATGATTCTCGATCCTTCGTAAGTCATCCATGCAAAAAGGCCGTGGATTCAAGAGGCTCTATAGGAGAACGAGTCGAACTAGAGAAACCCATCGCCGCTGTGAGTCCTAGCGGGTCCCACCCGGGCGATCAGAGTTTTGGGGTCTAAAAACACCCACCGAATATATTGCGTATCACTTTTCCAGACATGCCTCCTTGAATTTCCCGAATTGGAGCCCTGACCCAGTGACTGTCCAAAGTTGGAAACAGAGGGGGAGAGATGTGGAAGTTACTGATTTAGGGTCTCTTTGATTCACATAATTTTCTAAACATAGAAACATGAAAAATACATGATTGGAGTGGCATGCCCACTCGAATCTTATAAGAGTAGCAAACCACATGAATTATTAAGATGTGTTTGATGCTGCAGGAAAAACAAAGAAATTGTAAAAAGGGTTAGAATGGATGCTAGATTTCCTACAGAATTTAGCACAAATGATTATTTAAGACAATATCCTTTACTCTCTCTGTTTTTTATACAAGGCCACTATCAAAAATACAATTTTGTATCTATACAAGGCCACTATCTTTTTCTGAGAATAATTGATTAAAGTTTTACCTTATACAATGGTGCTTATTAACGTGAAGGTTGCATGCAACCATAGAGAAAGATGCACCACATATAACGTGTTTAATTACCACGGAACACTAGAGGTTTTACACGTATAGTTAATCGTGCTATTTAATACTTTCTCCGTTCCAATTTAATTGACTTGCTATTGGTGTACATGTCTAGATACATCCACATTTGGTGAATAACAAGTCAATTAAATTGGAACGGAGGGAGTAGTTGGCTTTGTTTTCTTGGTATCTAGGAACTGAGATAGTGCCCTTGTATACAAAAAACGGTGGGAGTATGATCTAATGCTATAAGTCAAACTAACAATCTATAAAATTTCCTAAAATTATTATATATATATTTTTAATCAAAGGAGGCCTTAAAGATCCCAATGATTCTCTAGTTCCCGAGGAAAGAAGACCAAAAAGTCAATTTGAGCTCCAGCTCAACCAAAACCCAGCCCAGATTGAAGCCTATCCACTATCCAGGCCCATGGGTTTGCTCTAGTTCTAGTACGTGCGGCTCTAGGCTTAGCCTCCGCCGAACTCGTCGACGAAATGCCGCAGTTGCCGTGGCTCCACCCCGCCTCCGCCGCCGCCGCTCGCCGCGCCACCCCCTCCTTCTTCCGCAGGGGGCGCTGCTCCTCCATCCCCGCCTCTGTCTGCGCCTCGGTGCCGTCCAACCACGCCCGCGAGCAGGTAAGACTAAGCTCTGCTGCATACGTATACGTGTCGCTGCCGGCCGGCGCACCGCCGTCCCAAGCTCTTGCCACTAACACCGTGTGTGACTTCAGGAGGACGAGCAGTCTCTGGTGGTGGTGGGCGGCGGCGCAGCTGGGGTGTACGCGTCCATAAGGGCCAAGACCCTGGCTCCCCACCTCAACGTGGTGGTCATCGAGAAAGGGAAGTTCTTGTCCAAGGTACTTCTGGCAGAACCAGGCAATGCAATGTATTGATTCCACTGAACTGAAATCTACTACTTTGCTGTTTCTTCAATATGAATTGCTGGAGTGGCTTGTTGCAGGTCAGGATCTCCGGCGGCGGCCGATGCAATGTCACCAACGGGCACCATCTAGAGCCATCGGTACGATTATGATGCACTACTCTGTTTTCTCTTCAGTCATTATCTTACCATTTCTATGTTTGGAATACTGCATTACTTTTAGCAGTCCATCCTCTCAGTATTAACAGTTTTTTATGAGTAATCCAGTGTTAACATTATAAAGGACCCAAATGGCTATGATGATGTAATGCGCCAGTTAAAATTGTTGCTATGATATCAATGCTCTATGTATGCAGTAACTAGAGATTGCATTGCGTCGTTCATTCAATGCAATGTGCGCGCCACCTTGATCAGTAATCATCAGAATTATCGGCACTGCTACTGAGCTGCTTATGTTTGTTATTTGAACTTGTGTCATTGTGTTTTGCATCAAATTTGTAATTCACTTTCAGGGACTTGCGAGAAATTATCCTAGGGGGCACAAAGAACTCAGAGGGTCGTTCTTCAACACTCATGGTCCGCAGGACACCATGCGTTGGTTTTCGGATCACGGTGTCGAGCTCAAGGTAGCTGAATTCACACCACGTTTCCCTCTGGATCATGTTTGTGTATCTGTCTACGGTTTTGCTTATCTTTTGCTAATTTTAATGTAAGACCGAAGATGATGGCAGAGTTTTCCCTGTCACCGACAACTCTGCATCAGTGGTAGATTGCTTGCTGAATGAAGCAAGAAGACTCGGAGGTATGTCATGCTGTTTGGCTCCCCTGCTCATTGATTTATCATCCAAACATCGTTTACCCTCAAGAGTGAGGTTTTTTTGAAGTTTCCCTGCAGGCTGGCAAATCCGTGTCTAGCGCGTCTGTCAACGACAGTGGGAAGTTTGTTCTGAAAGTTGAGAAGCGTACCGTTGATTTTGTTGATTACGTCAACGCTAATTATGTCTTAGTCGCTACAGGCAGCAGCCATCAGGTTTGCAAATAGATGCCTACTCTACTAAAGACACCATGAAGTACCTCCCTTACCATTTTCTCTTACTAACAGGGTTACTCATTTGCTGCACAACATGGTCACTCTATTATTCCACCGATGCCCAGCTTATTCACATTTAAAATTGCAGACAAGAGACTGGCTGATCTTTCTGGGGTATTGATGCATAACTACTATTGCAAATCGCATGCTCACAAGTCAGGACAAAAATGATTGCCCTCCTTTTCTTCTGTCATGTAGGTTACATTCACCAGAGTCAAAGCAAAATTGATGCTAAATGGCACCCAGAAGAGCGCTCCTGAATTAACTCAGGTGAGCCAGCCACCTTCAGAGATAGACTCCATCATAGATGTTTTCTTATATTAATTGCTTGGTCATTACAGATTGGACCTCTGTTGGTTACGCATTGGGGGCTTAGTGGCCCTGTTGTTCTTCGATTGTCTGTATGGGGAGCACGTGAACTATATCAGGACAAGTACCAAGGTAAGATCCAAAAGAAATTGTACAAGAATTGCACTACATTCGGAACTGGGTACTAGCCACCATGGTAATGGATCCACAATCATATTCCTAATGTTGATCTGTGTTCAACCTTGCATTCAGTAGATCTAGATCGAACAGTATTTGCCACTTCCATCGTTACATTTCTAGTTCATAGCAATACAGCAACGATCCAGCAGCACTGGAATATTACGTTAGGAATTTGTGCATAATGTTAACTTCTCATGCACCTTGCCTTGAGAAGTATCTTTCCTGCTGAGGGTTGTTTATTTTAACATTGTCATCAAATGCAACTTTACGATACAGAATTGGATTACAATTTTGTTCTCCACCTGGTGCATTTTGTGTTCCATCAACTACATGCAATTTTACATTACAAAAGTAATTTTCCAACAGCATGGAAGACCTGCAATTAATTATAAGACACATCCACTTGTCTTATTGAAATCCGTACTTTTCTTTTAACACAGCAAAGCTTATCGTTGATTTCATACCTGACATTCATGTTGAGGACGTGAAGCGCATCCTTTCCCAGCACAAAGATCAACATGCGGTTATTATCTTTCCCTGTGCTTTTGTCATATGACTTCATTAATGATTTTGAGTCTTCATCTCAGAATCTAAATATAGTATCTCACTCTTAATTGCCTTTTCCTTTAGTCAATTAAAATATCGATTCTTGTAAATGCCTTCAGTAACATGGATATTGCTTACTGATTGTCTATCATTATTAGCCTTTCTTGATTACAAATGTTAATGGAGATTTGCTATTGAAGATACAGACTTTTAGGAAATTCCCTTTTATCTTCTATATTACAGTATATTGATCAATGTTTTGTATGGCTTATGTAATTTTTTACGAAAATATTCTTTGTGATCCTGTGAATATTCCAGTTTTTCCTGTAAAATGTTATGGTGAACTTGAACCAAATTTCCCACGGAGTTTCAATGTCTGCAGAAGAACAAAGTAAATAATTCCTTTCCCACGGAGTTTGGTCTGGTGAAGAGATTTTGGAGATTCCTGCTGGAACAGGAGGTTGCACTATCACTGAATTCCATTGCTCGTCCCTTTTAAATCGGATATTTTAGTCAGACAAAGTCTTATCTTGCAGAGTTTAGATGGTGATATGCACTGGGCCACCATACCTAAAAACCATCTCAACGCCATAGCGCTTCGGTTAAAACAATGGATGTTTGAGGTTGCTGGGAAGGTATGTGACATCTTAATTATACCTCTTGAAAAGTAGTAGCAGTTCGACGATTTCTGTCCAGACTCACTGTGTGTTTCCTCATCATATATGTAGGGTCAATTCAAAGATGAATTTGTGACAGCTGGAGGTGTTCCGCTCTCAGAGGTACTTAATTGTACTTTTCACAAGCATGACTGAGCTTGCAGATAAATCTGACCCTGTTCCTCTGTTGCAAAGATATCACTTAGCACTATGGAGAGCAGGAAACAGCCCAATCTGTTCTTTGCAGGAGAGGTAATAATAGTAGTATTGTTCTTGAACCTGCAACAGTCTGTACCAGCAATAGTGCAATTCATCTTACAAATGGTGATCTTGCTGTAGATACTTAATGTCGACGGCGTCACAGGCGGGTTCAATTTTCAGGTAAATAAAAGAAGCAGCAGATAAATAAAAGGACGGACATTTCGATAGAAAGATATTCATCTGTTGGCACTGCACTTCATATAACCGAACATAAACTCGATTCTCACACAAATTCTTCTGAAGCGAGAACTAAAAGGTTTAACTCTTTGTTTTGCACAGAACGCATGGACCGGTGGGTATATAGCTGGGACAAGCATAGGCACACTGGCATCAAGCAGCGGTCTCGAACGGAAGGCGTCCTTGCAACTGGAAGGATCATACTGAAACGGATGGGACCATGACTACAACCCCTTTGATTTGTTCATCCAAGGGCAGTGATTCAAGGATTCCTATTGTAGTTCTGTGAGGGTAGCTTAGCTGCTAGTCCACTACTCCACTGTATTGTACTCCCTCCGTTCCAAAATAGATGACTTCAATTTGTACAAAAGTGGATGTATCTATAAACGTAACATGTCTAGATAAATCAACTTTTGGACAAATGGAAGTCATCTATTTTGGAACGGAGGGAGTATTTCAGAAACAAACAGAGATAACCAAGATGCGAGGAGGTACATTGACAAATTGTAAATGTATTGTAGTAGCAATTTTGTCCTGATCCTGAAGCAGGTCTTCTGAATTGTGCAGTAAGAAGATCAAATACCCATGCATGCATTGCTTTCCACATGGTTAGGCTAAAACATACTTTATATATATGCGGCGCTTCATTTATTTTCTTCAGTTAAGGATGAACGAACAAACTCTGTTGGAGTAATGCGATCTCAAAATCAGGCCCCGGGAGTTTGTTGGCTACTAACCTTATCCCGTTTTCTTTTTTTAAAAGACCACGTAAATCTGGAGTTCCTTCCATGTTATCTCTGGTATGAGAGCTTTCCTGATTGCAACGTGCATCGCTATTATTTTGTTGTCTTGCACTGTTCCATACGCAGTTGTTGATTGATTGATAGATTGGTTTGATGCACCTTCGCATCAGCTCCTAGTGCATCAACTGGCGCATGTTTGTTCATCATCTTTCTCTTTTCGGATCGTGATGCAACACTTCGTCTATACACGTTCGTGTATTCAGGTCATATCATGCATTTATTATTATTATTATTATTATTATTATTTTATTCTGGTCACACCATGCGCTAATTTTTATTTTTAACATCCTAATAATGCTCAAGTTGCTAATAATGCAGCGCGTCAAGTCACAACTTGATAAAGCAAGATCGCTCCTTCTTGACACATCTGTTCTACGAGAAGGTATCATTAATTATTCGGTTTATCTAATTATAGGGAACGTGTTCCACGAACTCTCTCCATCCGGTGCTTCTCATTATCTTTTAAACCATAAATTGAATTGAAGATCCATCTTTACAGCTGGGTACGTCTCAACGAGTATTTCGAAACAAGATCTCATTTTAATATGTTTTGACAAAGCTTTTCTTTTCATCGTCAGTTGCCAGGTTATAATACTGTAGTTACCATATTACTGGTTAACAGTTACCAACCAAATAATACATAGTTATCATGTCATTTTTTTTTTTGTCATAACCATGATCTACGTGTTCAGAAAGTGAGTATTTGAATATGGGATTACCGTCACAGAACGATTACATTGGTGAGTAGCGCAGTTAAAAAAGCTAGACAACCATTTGATTTTAGCTTGATAATCAACTTGAAAATAACTGGTGAACAAGTGACTATAATATGGAAACTAGGGTGGGGAAAAAATTGTCAAAACATATTAAGATGTTATTTAGTTTTGAAGATCTCGTCGCAACAAAACTAACCGTGAAAACATATGTGGATTTGGAATTACGGTTTATAAGATAAAACATTTTAAAGTTTGAAAACGAAAAAAAAATCCACATGGTGGCTGCATGCATGGCTTAATTAGCATATTTCATCCGTGACCACAAAAGTCTAATCTGGGGAGTGTGCCCTAGTTAGCCTTGATTATTTGTCTGGCCTTGCTTTGTAATCACGTATGTACCAGTGCTTGATGTTCCTCGCACCACACGGTAAATACAACTATCGGATCGGAGATGCAACAAGGAGACTCTTCTGTAAATAATTTAAGGGAATGGAGAGACTAAATAATTTTTAGAGAATTGTTTAGTTATTGAATAGTACTAGCAATTTTTTTCAATTTTTATTTTGTCCTCAAGGTGGACAGAATTTCATCAACAGGTAAAGAAAGTATATCACGGCAATGGTTGCTGGAAAATCAAGTACTCGATGTCAGCCTACCAGACATGTTTAGTCAAATGTTAACTTTGACACAAATAATCTTAGGCAATATGTGGCTTGTCACCAAAGTGTGAGTATCAAAATTGAAGCTGTACGTGTGGCAAAAAATAAGTGTATGACACATGGACCGTATAAATGACATGGAAAAAGAATAGTGTGCTATTTCGGTGCTAATAGCGTGCTATACCATATCCGGATAATCCAAACTAAAATTTACTACTTTTTCTCGCTATGGTGTTATTGCTGAAATAGCACGCTATATCGCGCTAACAGTCATATAATTATAGCACGCTATTTCTTTTCCAGCCCCTTTTGTTGGAACCTCACCGTGAAGATGGTTGAATGACAAATCTATTTGCTCAAGAAGTTGTAGGCCGCCAAGAGATGTTGGTATGGACCCAGTTAAGTTATTGGTAAAAAAAATTCAAAAAAATGAGGCTGGTTATGTTGCCCAATGAAGTGGGTATGCTTCCACTAAAAATATTCGAGTCCAACTCAATGTTTTCTAAACTTTCACAATCACCTAGAGTGTTTGGAATATCTCCGGATAACTTGTTTGATGAAAGTACCAAAAGTATGAGTTGTTTTGCACTGCCAATGTCGGTAGGAAGTTGTCCAACGAGGTTGTTGAAAGATAGATTAAACTCAAACATTGTTGGGATTCTGAAGATCTGCACTGGAACCCGACCACGAAGCTTGTTGTTGGAAATGTCCAAATGCTGTAGCATTGGAAAGATTCCAAAGCTTGGTGGTATGTGGCCAATGAACTTGTTTGAATATAGATCGAGCCATCCCAACTGAGACAAGTTTGATAAGGATGACGGTATGAAACCCGCAAAGAAGTTGCTGCCTAAATATATTTCTTGCAAACTTTTGAGAGTTCCAATCCACGCTGGAAGCACACCTGTAAATTGATTCCACCCGAGTGACACAACAATCAGGCTGCGAAGGTTTGCTATGCCGGAAGGAAAATCTCCTGATAGGCTATTTTCTGCCAAGCGTAGACGCTGGAGTTGATTGGAAAGGTTACCTAATGAACTTGGTACATTCCCTGATCGAACATTCCAACTTATCGAGAACACTAGCAGCTCCGTGCAGTTGCCTAAGCTCTCCAAAAACTCCCAGTCTTTCCTGCTATGTGCTTGGAGTTGATTACTTTCAAAATTCAAATATGAAAGTTTGGTAAGTTTGCCCATCAGGGGCACCAATCCGGTGAAGTTGTTATCCGACAGATCGATTTCGTTTAGACTGGATGCACTAGTGAATGAACTAGGAATGTGGCCTTGAAAGAAGTTGAGATCTAATTCAAGTATCTAGAGATTGGGCAGAGCTGTACACAGATTTGGCGGTACCTCTCCACCTATATGATTTAAAGTAAGGGAGAGGCCTACAAGAGTAGAAAGATTCAAGATGGCTTGTGGGAACAAGCCTGTCAGCCGATTGTCACCCGCATATAGGTAGTGCAAGCTGGACAGACCCGCAAACGCGCCCGGAATATTTCCCTTGATGTGGTTGGAACCACACGAAATTATTGTTAGTGTTGTGATATTGGCAAGGGAAGGTGGGATGGTGCCAGTAAGTTTGTTCATGTCAACACCTAGCACCTGAAGGCGAGGAGATGGGCAGGAAATTGACCAACTAGGTTGTTACATGAAACATCCAACACACTAAGCTTTGAGCTGTTTGCGAAACTCGGTACCCTTCCTTGGAGCGTGTTATTACTCATGTCGAGGGTTTGTAAGCGAAGCAGGTGACCGAGGGAAGGCGGGATCTTTCCTGAGAATGTATTCTCCGTCAGGTGTAGAGACCGCAGGAATGTTAGGTTTCCAAGTGAAGCCGAGATGTGTCCTACCAATCCTCAGCTTGTAAGATCTAGAGAAGTGACACGGCGTGGCGACAATACCCGGCACGAGACACCCTCCCAGTCGCAGAAGTGGGCGCTGTCGTTCCAGGAACTCAAGACTCGGTGCGGATCCAGACTGATCCCATCCTTGAACCTAAGCAGCGACAGTCGGTCTGTGTCGTTCCCATGGAATGGGGAGTTGCTGCAAATGACCACGTAATCTGCACTATGATCCAGCAACACCAGGACAAGTAGCAGTAGGCCGATTGTAGTAACCGCCATGACTAGGTAGGTATAGTAGCTTGTTGGTCGAATCTATATCTTCAGTATTCCCTATAATATATATATACGCACGGAAGAACAAGGACATATTTTAAACAATCGGTAACTAATAATACTCATGTTAGCAACGGAAAATCATTAATTCACGGGTTTGTGCATGCTGTGTAATTTCTTACCTGCTGGCTGGTGACTTCACTCTTCCGTCATATATATACTCTAGCTTCTCCTTTCCTGGGAGGGAGAAACTAGAGCGGAGGCGAGACGGCCACGCATGTATTTACGTGTGTGTAGCTAGGTTCGAAGTGTTTGAGATCCACCTTCACCATCGTGGAATTGATTTACAGGAGGACACCTTGCTGCTGCTGTGTCCGGTCTCAAACAATGGAGTCCATAGTTTGCGCTGCTATGGGTCATTGTCCACTCAGAAATAACGCGGTAGCTAGATAAGATGACTCCATCATTTTCTCCACTAAGTCTCATCATCACTCTATTATTATATGCTACTAATAACGTTCTATAGACGGAGCATATGCGGGATGTCGACATTGTTGTTTTATGTTGATCAAATTCATATGAAGATATAAAGTGAGAGGCTAACTTCGGAGCGAAGCGGAGGCCCGTCGCCGGGAGCTTGGGCCGTAGCTGGAGTCGATCTGCATGTCCAAGGATCTAACCAGCAAGATGCACGTGAAGATGAAATTGTTTATGCACAAGCTGCAAGAAGGTGGTTCGGTAATGAATCACATATCGATCTTTAAGGAGATCATTTTCGACCTAGTGTCAATGGAGGTAGAGTATGATGATGAAGATCTAGCTCTTTTACTTCTATGCTCGCTGCCAAATTCCTTCACCAATTTTCGTAATACCATACTGTTAAGCCGTGATGATCTAACCGTTGATGCCTTGCTTACAAGGGAAAAGATGAAAGATATGGTACACAAGGAGGAGGTGTCCTCCAAGGGTGATGCTTTGCAGGTCCGAGACAGGCCTAAACAGCGAGATAACCACTACCACAACAACAACAACAGAGATAAGAGAAAGGGTGACAGAGGTCGCTCAAAGTCCAAAGGACGAGACAAGTTCTGCAGATATTGTAAGAAATCTAATCATGTCATTGATGACTGTTGGAAGTTGCAGAACAAGGAGAAAAGAAAAGGTACTTACCAACCAAAAAAATAAAGATGAAGGTAATGATACCGGTGAGGCTGCTGTTGTTGATGGTAGTTCTGATGGCGAATGCCTAGCTATTTTTGCTGCATGTGTTTCTCATCAGGATGAATGGATTCTAGATACTGCATGTTTGTTTCATATTTGCTCTAACAAAGATTGGTTCAGTTCTTATGAGTTAGTGCAGACTGGAGATTTCGTGCGTGTTGGGAATGACCAACAATGTCACATTGTTGGCGTTGGTTCTGTTCAGATCAAGACACATGATGGCATGACACGCACATTGACTGGTGTGACACACATACCAACCATGGCAGAAATTTGATCTCGCTCAGTACTCTTGATTGTGACGGGTACAAGTATACCGGCGGAAACCGACTCCTGAAGGTATCAAAAGGTTCTCTCATTGTTATGGTTGGTGATATGAATTTGCTAAATTATATTCTTAGAGGTAGCACTTTATCTGGTACTATTGCTGCTGTTTCTCATGATGACGCTAGTAAAACTAACCTTTGGCATAAGCGTCTTAGACATATGAGTGAACTTGGTATGGCAGAATTGATTAAGAGAGAGTTACTGCAAGGCTGCAGTTTGGGTAAGATGCAATTCTGTGAACATTGCATTTTCGGTAAGCACACAAGAATTAAGTTTAATGCTTCCGTTCATACCACCAAAAGTACACTTGATTATGTATATGCTGATGTTTTGGGGCCTTCTCGTAAGCCCTCTTATGGTGGTGCTCGTTATATGCTTACCTTTATTGATGATTACTCTAGAAGAGTTTGGCCTTATTTCATGAAAAATAAGGATGATATGTTTGCTGCTTTTAAAGAGTGGAAAACTATGATAGAAAGGAAACAGAAAGGAAGGTGAAATTGCTTCGTACTGACAATGGTGGCGAATGTTTGTTCGAATGTCTTTAATGATTATTGCAGGAAAGAAGGCATCGTCAGGCACCTCACCATCCCATACATGCCTCAGCAGAACGGTGTAGCAGAGCGGATGAACATGACCATCATCTCCAAGGCTCGCTGCATGATCTCCAACGCTCGCATGAGTAAGCGTTTTTGGGCTGAGGCGGCTGCCACCGCATGTTACTTGATAAATAGGTCACCATCTATTCCCCTCGACAAGAAAACTCCCATTGAGATATGGTCAGGTACTCCTGCTGATTATTCACAGCTTAAAGTTTTCGGTTGCACTGCCTATGCTCAAGTTGATAATGGAAAGTTAGAGCCAAGAGCTATTATTAAGTGTGTGTTCATTGGTTATGGTTCGGGTGTAAAAGGATATAAGTTATGGAATCCCGAAACTAACAAGGCATTTATGAGCAGAGTGTTGTTTTCAATAAATCTGTTATGTACTTTGATAAGTTGTCCTCAGATGTTTTGCCAGATAGTTCTGATGAGGAAGAACAACAGGTTCGTGTCGAGGTGGAGCACTCTGTTGAAAAGGAAAATGTCACTGTTGACAATGATGGTGCTACTACAGATGGTTCTGATCCTGATTCTGATAATAATAATGTTCATAACTCACCCCCTGTTTTGCAGCCACAAAATCAGTCTATCGCTGCTCGTAGACAAAGAAGAAATTGTGGTCCTCGACCACGTTTAATTGAAGAGTGTAACATTGTTAATTATGCTCTGAGTTGTGCAGAACAGGTGGAGCATGGACATGAGCCGTCCACGTATAATGAAGCTGTTAGTTCAAGTGACCGTGAGAAGTGGATCTCCGCTATGCAAGAGGAGATGCAGTCACTTGAGAAAAATGGCACATGGGATGTTGTGCGCTTGCCTAAGCAAAAGAAGGCCGTCCGCTGTAAGTGGATCTTCAAGAGAAAGGAGGGTTTGTCTCCAAGTGAGCCTCCAAGGTTTAAGGCAAGGTTAGTGGCAAAAGACTTCAGTCAAATCCCAGGTATTGATTATAATGATGTTTTCTCTCCGATTGTCAAGCATAGTTCTATTCGGACATTTTTCTTTATTGTTGCTATGCGTGATCTTGAGCTTGAGCAGTTAGATGTTAAAACTGCGTTTCTGCATGGAGAGTTGGAGGAGGAGATATAGATGGACCAGCCAGAAGGGTTCAAAGTGCCTGGTAAGGAGGATCTTGTTTGTAAGTTAAAAAGGTCCTTATACGGTTTGAAACAGTCTCCTCGTCAGTGGTATAAAAGGTTTGATTCATTTATGTTGTCACATGGCTTTAAGAGGTCTAAATTTGATAGCTGTGTGTACATTAAGTTTGTTGATGGATCGCCTATATACTTGCTGTTATATGTTGATTATATGTTGATTGCTGCCAAGAGCAAGAAAGAAATCGCTGCTCTCAAGTCACAATTGAGTAGCGAGTTTGAGATGAAAGATCTTGGTGCTGCTAAGAAAATCCTAGGTATGGAAATTACACGTGATAGAAAGTATGGGTTCTTATTGCTTAGTCAGCAAAATTACATTAAGAAAGTTCTTCATCGTTTTAACATGCATGATGCAAAGTCTGTTAGTACTCCTATTGCTCCTCATTTTAAGTTATTATCTTCTCAGTGTCCTACTACTGATAATGATTTGGAGTACATGTCTCGAGTTCCATATTCTAGTGTTGTTAGTTCCTTGATGTATGCTATGGTCTGTTCACGTCCTGATTTATCATATACTATGAGCTTGGTGAGTAGATACATGGCTAATCCTGGTAAAGAACATTGGAAAGCTATTCAGTGGATTTTCAGGTACCTCTGTGGCACGTCTAATGCTTGCTTGAAGTTTGGCAAGACTGGTGAGGGACTCGTAGGTGAAAGGATCGTATGGCCACCTAGAGGGGGGGGTGAATAGGTGCTACTCCAAATTTTAATTCTTTTTCGATTAAGGCTTGACAGGTAAATTCTCTAGATATGCAACTACAGTGAATTTACCTATATGACAAGTTAAGGCTAAACAAGATAAGATACAAGCAATAGCTAAAGAGTAAGGAGTAACCGAACGGGAAGCACGCGGAGACAAGGATGTATTCCCGAGTTCCTCCTTTTTAGGGGAGTATGTCTCGTTGGAGGGGTGTGAGTTTCAAACTCAAGCGCCACAAATGGCCTCACCCTATTCTCCGATGAACCTCGCCCAAAAGCTCAGTTCACCTTCCACTATCGGAATCCTTCAAGGCGGAATCTGGAGCCCTTACAACACACTTGAGGCACAACCCACAAAAGGATTGGGAGCTCCCAAGCACCACGAATCTGCTACACAAAAGTAGCAAGCAAGTAAGTACAACAAGATGCCTAGGTTTTCCTAGTGGAAACCCTAGGCTCAAATCCCTCAAGTGAATGAGGGGGAAATGAAGAACGCTTCGTTGAAGTTGTAGATCCAGGCCTTCTGATTCAATCCTCCAAGTATGAGCAAGTTTGGTTGGAGGGATTGGGAGATCTATGAGCTTTGGTCTTGCAACAATGAAGAGCAATTAATTCTGGACGAGCTAACTTGGCTGGAGGTAGGTGGAGGGGTATTTATACCCCTCCACAAAATGTAGCCGTTGCAGAAGACTTCACACCAGAGACTCCGGTCCAAGTGTCCGGAGACTCCGGCCTGGGCCAGAAACCCCGGACACATTCCGGCAAGATTCCAGACTGCTATGCAGTACCTCTCCTCCTTCAGCCTTGCTTGACGAGGTGCGGAATCTTCAGTTCTTGGGCCGGAAACTCCGGGCTGGACCGGAGACTCCGGACACTTTCCGGCAAGTTTCCGGAGTGGGGTACAGTAGCTCTACACACCTTTTCCTTTGAGGCCAAAGCGCCAGGCCGGAGAGTTACCGGAAACTCCAGTGTCTTGAGTTGGAGACTCCGGTCTGGAGCTTCCAGTAAACACAGATTAGGCCTTTTATCTTTTCAACGCAACGATGCTTTCTAAGGATTTATCAGCTAAGATCTGCATCACTTGGCAACTTGTTAGAGGATTCACTAGTGTTGTTGCCTAACACACAAAACATAACTAGAGGATATAAAATGTCCTTTAGTAGGCCATGTGGATTCAGATTTTACTGCCGATTTGGATAAGAGGAGGTCCCTTACAGGTTATGTGTTCACCATTGGTGGTTGTGCTGTTAGTTGGAAGGCAACACTTCAGCCGGTTGTTGCCCAATCTACCACGGAGGCTGAATACATGGCTATTGCTGAAGCAGTTAAGAAACTGTTTGGTTGAAAGGTTTGTTCGCTGAGCTTTGTGGAGATGATGCTTGCATTAACCTGTTTTATGACACTACAGTCAAAGTATTATTTACCTTACTAAGGATCAGATGTTTCATGAGAGAACAAAGCACATTGATGTCAAGTACCATTATGTGCGTGATGTTGTTTCACAAGGTAAGCTGAAGGTATGCAAGATAAGCACTCATGATAATCCTGCTGATATGATGACAAAGCCAGTTCCTGTTGCTAAGTTTGAGCTATGCTCAGGCTTAGTTGGTATCACTGTCTAGCCCAAGAGGCTATTTGGCGCCGAAAGTGTTTTCTTTGTTGTTTCAGGGTGAAGGTTCTCGTTCATGCTACAAGATGAAATTTGTCTCAAGATGGAGTGTTGTTTTATGTTGATCCAAATTCATATGAAGATATAAAGTGAGAGGCTAATTTCGGAGCGAAGCGGAGGCCCGTCGTCGGGAGGCTTGGGTGGACCCAATCAACTCTCATTTTACATAGTTCACGACTCTCAAGTATTAAAATTGAGTTTGAGAAAATTCTATTGAATATATAGGCGATACCTCCCAATGGTGGAGTCCACTTAGCTCTAATTTTATATAGTTCACGGCTCTTAGATATTAAAGTTGAGTTTTCTACAGCTACTAAGTGGGTGTTTGTTTGGCCTTTTGCTAGCTTTTCAGTGGAAAAAGTACCCCAAACGAACCAAACGGGGTGCTTTGGCTGTGGGCTTTGCTGAAGCCAGGGAGGTGGACTCCTAATTGGACTAGGAGTCCTAGGAGTTGGGGAGGAGGTGCGGCTGGCCCTCCTAGGGCCGGCGCACCAAGGGGTTGGGGAGACCCCCTCCTAAGCAAGCCTCCCCTCCCTCCTCCTATATGAACCCACCCCCTCCCTCATTGGGAGACAGGTTTTGAGGTATCCTCTCTCAGAGCTCTCTCTTTATAGATCTCATGTGTTGAGAAATCTATCTAACACTACTACTACGCCGAAAAGCTGTCTCTCATCGTCGGTGTCGAGTTTTGGTACAACGAAACACTGACGGATTGGCGCGCTGGATGCATGGTACAAGAAGAGAGATGATACGTTTGATCTTGAGCGGAGAATCGGCAACATTTTCACCACCAGGCTTGGTCGTGAGAATCTTCATCAGGCTTCACCAACATCGTCATCGACAAACGTCAACTTCCTCTACGGTGTTTGTAAGTACTGCATCTAAACCTCTGTGTGTATTACATCTTCATGGAAGATCTTGGTACTTGCGTAAGAGTGGATTTTTTTGTTTTCCGTTGCACAAACTTACACTATGTGTGTCTAGCCTCAGCTGCAGCCATTAGAGTGCAGAAAAATAATGACACATGAGTGTATAATGATAAAATAGCATGTGTTGTTGAACGTGTGGCGAACATGACAAATTATATGTTTAGAGATGGGCATTCATGTAATTATATACTCAAAAATGTTGGTGATATTCATGTCATTTATTTTTGTTTATATTTTACTTTGTGTAATCTAGATCTGATGCATATATTAAGATGGCATGTAAACCGATTAAGATCTCACTTTGCTTTGTTTTTTATGCATTATTTAGTATTTATAGGTGGAATATTCCTCTGTTTTTATATAGTATCGGTTGTACTCGATGTAATTGATTTAAGTATGCCAGGACATAATTATGCCAACTATTACTGATTTTGGGATAATTTATGTAAGAAAAGTATACTTGATTTCATTATAATAAAATCAATTACCTTGACTGTAGACCTTGATGGCTAATCAAATCTTGGCTAATCTATCTCTCGAGTCTGCAATGTTCATCATATCGTACATTGTCTACAAATTGTCGAAACTTTGCTCAATTTCGTTTTGTCAAAATCATCATAGAACCATGTACACAATTTAAATTTCATAACATTTTATAATTATCGTGTAGAACTTAAGCTTTTTTATGTGGGGTCTTGTTCTCTCTGTTAAGTGATATAGTCCTACCTTGCTACAACTGACATAATTATGTTCCCTTCTCTATTTCTCTATGTTTATATGAGGATGCCTGAGTGATTGTGTTGGAAGAGAGTGATCAGTGGTACTATTTTCTCCATTATTACTACTTTTTATTATATATGATTCGCTAAAATAACTGTTTGTTCATCTATATCGTCGGTTGTAGTAGTGGACGCGGCAACACTAGTCTTTTGAAGAAATAGGCTTTCACCCCACTATATAAATATAGCAACCACACGATACAAAGTTGAGACCACTTCTGGGGCAAGCAACACATACTGCCCAAAAGAAAGGAAAAAAGAAAAAAAAAAGAAAACAAAGCCGACAACGGTGAATCAACGAAAAACAACAACGACTCGCAACCGCTGCGTCCTCTCTAGAGTATTCCCACCACGATCCTAGCACTCTGAATCGCCACGTACCAAGCAGCACCTCCAAGAAGGAAAGCGACGACGACGCTGCAGCCCGGACTAGTCCTAGGGTTTTCCCCGGTACGCTCCGAAGAGTGGAGAAGAGGTACATCCGACGCCCTTCAGGAAGGAAGGGTGACACTCTCAAGCGTCACCGCGTCGGTGTCAAACGACGGAGATTTCTCCTGACCCCCAAAAAACCACATCCTGGACAAACTGTAGCGCTCCACCAAGCTTGCCATCCACCAACCGACGCCACCACGATCTTGAAGTCATCATCATCGTCTCTCCATGGCAAACGTAGCAAGGCCGGCCAGCCCGAGACGAAGCACCCATAGACAAGATCCGGCAGTAACACAACCACGTGGGAGGGAACAACCTCCACCGCCGTAGACGGTAGCCGACCAGACGCAACGATAAGAGCACACCGGGCCATTAGAACCAGAGGGCTGCAGCAGTACAGCCACCTGGAGAACGTCCTCCACCACCATCGGCGGGTGCCGACCGGACACGGCAGCAGGGACACACCAGGCTGGGCAAGCCCGGCCGAGCCCCGAGGGGCTCGCAAAGTCCCCGCCACCATGCTGCTGCACATAGGCCGTCACCGCCGCTACCCTCTCGATCGGTCCATAGGCTCAGCCGGACCCAGACGGGCCCGTGAAGCTCCCGCCGTCATGCTGCAGACAGACGCGGCATTAGCACTGCCATCTCCGTCACGAACCCGCGCATCAAGCCAACCGAAGGCAACACGGACGAGCTCGCATAGGCCCGCCCAAACCCAGATCGGGCCCAAAGGGCCCAGATCTGGACTTACAGGGCTCGCACCAGCAGAGCTCCATCACCTGTCACCCTCGTCACCAACGGCGACAACACCACCACATCCGCCACCCGCACAGCACCAGGGGACCCCCGCCGCCGCGCCGGACCGTCGCCGCCGAGAAACACCTCCATGTCCAAGGCTGCCAGCGCCAACCAGAACCAGGAAGGGGAGAGGCCGGGGGTCTGCCGCCACCAGTGCCGGCCGGCCGAGGGCCGGCGCCGCACACCGGCGACGGCGGGAGGGGAGGCTGGGGACCGGAGGGGGAGGCGCGGCCCGGGATCACCTCCCCCTTTGCCCCCTCATTTCACTTTTCCTTCTTGTAGGTTATGTAAAGACCAATATCACCAAGCATATTCCACTAAATTATTTTGTCCTTGTGAATTACAAAAGAGCAGGAAGATAACATTTTTTGCATGTCATATCCTACGATAACATCGCCAATCTATTCGCAAAGTCCTTACCAACTTTATCATTTCTAAAATATGTTCACGGAATTGATATATGATTTTGAGATTTGAAGGATCCTTAACTTATTCAAATATATAATATATTCTTTTCCTTTTATTAGTTTGAGCTCTCCTGGATATTTAGTAAGGTGACATCAACACAAGATTACAATTCTTCATACACAAAATTTAGGGCACACATTTCAGATGATGTAAAATAGAGCTTCATCTAATTTCTAGACGTTGCAAAATATAGCATTGACCAACATATCAACCTTCAAAATTTCACAACTTCGACACATTTTTTAACCTGTTTGATACTTAGTTTGACACTTTGGATATTTTACATAGACTTTCGACACTAAAATCTCGACTTCGATACTATGTAGACACTAAACCTCGACTTCGATACTACTCATCATCGGAGTCCTTGCCAAGAATCTCCCAGAAGGCGTCGTCCATCTCATCATCGATGGTGGAGGGGCCAGCCTCCCCCGGGATGTCAAAGCTCGCTTTTTCGCGTCCCTCTCAGCGTTGCACTCCATCTACGCCTACACGAGTTCCCGGTGCTCACAAACATCTCCATCGCCGCCGCGTCGTCCCGACGGATGCGCAACTGCACGTACGAGCGGTGGTTCTCCTGCTCCTGCTCGCGAGTCACCATCCCAACCTCCGGGCTGAGCCACTCGGCAACCTCCAAGCTCTCGACCTTAGGGAAGTTGAGCTTGGCGCACGGCGACCAGCGACCGAACCGCCACGCCACCACGTCAAACGCGCGGGGGCGAGCTCAGGTGACTCGAAGGTCTCCATCCACCACCTCTGCTCCTTTTAGGTGACTTTTGCGGACTGTCCGGACGGCCGTAGCCACACGCCACGGAAGCCGGTGTTGCTTCACACATTGCGGCGGCACGGCAGCATCCCGTGGTGCAGCGACAAGGACAGGCACGAATCAGAGGAAAAACCAGTGGATAGGCGCAACGAGGGCTGTGGCGGCAGGAATTGACGCCAGCGCAAGGGAGCAGCCGACGGGGAGAGTGGAGAAAGAGGACGAAGTGACCGTGGTTGGGCGGTCACACACGACCAATTTTATGTGATAGGGCACATGTTCAGTGCCCTAAATTTGCAGCACGAGATGCAAAATTTTAGGGCATGATGCAAAATTTGGTGCAGCCATCTGTTGGAGCATTTGTGTCCTTGGTAGTTATTTTTGTTTTGCATCATGTGTTGGAGATGCGTTTTTTCAAGAACTTGCAGCATTGTCAAGATCAATGGAGCAATCACATACAACTATACAAGGTACGGTGATGTAAAAGGACGGCTAAAAGTAGGATTAAACAAACCGACATTTGCCAAATATGCAACTGCCGGCTTTCTTCTGGTAAAGACACCTGTTGGTAAGCGCCCTATGGGGTTACAATACCCAAGGCCAGAAACTTATAGATAGGTAATGCAATGCATACATACTTACCAGGTGGTTAGGCTTGGCGATAGATATAAAGACGGATTGGGAGATTTTTTTTAAACGAAAATATATGCACAAAATTAGACGCCTTATTTGGCAAAACAGCCCCACGGGAATTAGGAACACCATATACATCCACAAGAGCAAAATCTTAACTTGCACTCTCCAGATTATTGTACCAAAAGCACATAACAAAGCAACAAGCATGTAAAAAGGGTTAAAAAAACAGGATCATTGTCCACTGTGATACCAAACACGGGGTAACTATTTCTTTATTGAGCACCCTTGGCTCGGAACTAGATCAGATAAACATGACCACACGAAGGATACTACTGTCAGCGAGGTCTGCGATGGAACAGAGGCCTCACGTGCTATGTCTGCTTACACATTTGTTGCAAATCGGTAGGACTCCAGGCAAGAAAAGATAAGGAAGGTAGAGCCATGCCTTCTTATCATCATGTACAAGCATATGCTTACTTCTGCTCACTGTAACGCATGATGCCATACACATCAACAATACCAGGAGGGAACACCGGATCTGTTGCTGCTCTTACAGCGACCTTGGCCACGGAGGTAGCACTCACTGGTGGAGTCAACATCGGGCCAACGAGTGGTAATCTGGTCAATGGTTTTGCATTTTGAAGCACCTACAGATGTACATGGTTCTCAGATTTGGATAAGGAAACAACAATGCACTAAATTAATCATTCAAGCAGTGAGGCGATAGCTCAAATAAAAAAAAACTAAACAGTAACTGCCAGTCCTTGGGTAAGGGCTGAACATGGACATTGCACAACAGCTGAGCTATGGTGGACACTGGGTAACTACAAGCAAATTTTGTGTTTGGACATTGCACCTGGTTAGCATCTATTGAGACAAAAAAAATGCGCTTGTACATTGTAAATTGTTTGCATTAACAATATATGATCTGAACTAATTCAATCAATGCCCGATATGGGTACCAAATATACATGGAAGAAATACTGAAAACAAGACCCATTGGCACTTATGTACCGATTTTGCATCGTGCACATGGAACTCGATGTAATCATAGAGATTAAAGCGAGATTAAGAACTTTACACAGGGGAGGCATTTAAATGCGTGACACACTTTTCATGGATTTCTTATTGTTTATACCTTTATGGAAGCATTTATTTGACTTATCTAGGCAGTATGATCCTACCCTATCCCTGGCATTGTCCATTGTATTCACAATCCCTGCTAGCCTGGGGCATCTACAAATGGTAGGGTAAATCATAGCAATTATAATGCCTACCACTCTGATCTCGCTAGTCACATACCGAATGATGCTCACCTTTAGGCTAAGCACCTCTAAATTGCAGATAGTAATTGCCCTTGCTTATTAGTTCAGCACTAAGTAAATTCAATTATCCTTTAGAATATACTATCAACCACAATTGCCCCACACATGGTACACACTACTTTTTGGAATTGGAAGGATCCAATTATAATGGACTAATGGTTATTATGAGCTGAAAACTAGCGGGACACCAGGGGAAGCTACGCTCTTGCTTATTCTAGAAAAGATGTCCAGAGAGAGAGAGAGACTACCATTTGCAATGGTGAGCCAACAAGTCCAAGGGGTATCTTCATGCTACCAACTCGACGAGTTCCATGAATAAAACCAGGCCTCAATATCACTCCTACAAACAACTTAACAATCATTTGCATGATCAAGAAAGAATCCAATAGAAAAGGAGCATGAGATAAAAATATTAATATGATACTGTAACTTCAAAGAAATCTCAAAACCCATTTTGAACCAAGAGGCACTTAGAGCTAATCACCACTAATATAAAAAGAGCGAGAGTGTCAGATCCGAGCGATCTGCACCGTCCACACATCAAGATCTAACGTCCCACGTTCTCCCAATGTTGTATGATGTGCACATCAGAAACAGATCGTGTGAAAACTGCCGTTAAACTAGCGCAATCTCCTCCCGTAAGAAAATCTCCAAAACCGCCGCTCCATGCCTCCATCCCTTGGTCCTCGCCCACCTCTGGCACCGCTCGCTGTTTGATCCGCACACCGTTCCTCGTGCTGCTTGGAGTCGATCTGTCACGGGCCACGGCCTCACCCCGCTGCCAATTAGGTCATCACCACCGATAATTACCTCTATACTCGATCGCTACGGATCGCGCCCCCTCGCACGCCCAGCGCCGCCGCCCCACTCCCTCCGTCCGATATCGCCTTCGCGGCGGAATCTGCGCAGGAGCAGTTCATCGTCAACAAGTTCGAGCTCCCCAAGATCTGCAGTGTCGGTACCTCCCTACATAGCTCTCTTCCTCTCAGGTTCTCAGCGCCAAGAGGAGACTGCCGCAGCCAAGATGGTGTCAGGTGATACATCTTTCACTGTTTGATCATCAAAATATTGGATCTGAAGTATTTGGATCATTTGGTTCCTTAATTTTCGTCTAATTCTTCGGTTTACATCAACCGATGGATGGACAAGCAGTTACTCGACCATACACAAAGTACTCGACTGAAACTGAGCAATATTTGATTTTTAAGTCGTGCTGCAGCATCAGAGTAGTCTTTGGCTCTATTTCCAGGACTGTTTCTCCATTCATGCATGTCAAGAGTTTTCATCTCCATGCATACAGGTGATAACTGCCCAAATCATGTGTGCTTTTAAATGAATCGTCCCCGTTAAAAAAATGAATCGTCAGGTCAAGCAATTGCCAACAAAGAGAGGGGAATACATCGGCTTCCATCCACCACGTGGCGGACAACGCTTTGGTCCTGGCCTCCATGCTACACCGCCTCCTTGCACGCAAGATTTATAGAAATTCAAGGTTTCTACCTACAGAAAATTATATGACATTTACCTGGAAAGGAAAGATTTGTGCAGAGATTTTTTACACACGATCTATCTCTTATTTATACACTGACATACATAGATGCTTCAATGAAATTAAGAAATTATATCGTTTTTATTTGTTGTATTTTAGAAGATCAAAGTGCTATATTAGAATTTGAGTAATTTTGTGTTGTATTAAATAGTGCTTACTTTTAATTTGACACACGGTTTAAGTCCTATTAGAATGTGACTCATGTTAGAATTTGAGTCAGATTAGAATTTGAGTCGTGTCAAGAAATCTTATAATTTCTCCCTTTGCTTCTTTGTACATTTGATAACATGGTTTCTTGCTACAGATTAAGGAACTTGTAATAAATATCTAACGCTGTGAAAAATTGGTTGTGCGATACCTGTTACCTTCATGGACAAGGAGCAGTATACTCAATCCGATTGGTAAGTTCTCTGGTTGTATTTACCATCCACAATGGTTTGGCGCAATAAGAATGACAGATAAATTTTTTCACATTTTAACGAGACATATTCTTGTGTTTTGTACTATTTACCTTTTTTTTCGTTCTTTGTAGTTTTTTATACATATTCAAGGGAAGTGGCAGGCCATGGTGCCATCGCTCCGCTAGCAACTAAAATGGTTTATGTCTTGTACATGTGAATTAATTTCAGAACAGTTAGTCCTTGCTGCTCAGCCGAGTTTCCCAAACACCAACATCAACCATTTAGATTCAGTTATAGTTCAAAATTGAGCTTGGCCAAACCAGATAACATGATTCTCCACATGTTGGTTATATGTTTTTTCTCCCTTCTGTACTTACTGAATGAATAAAATCTTTCTCCATGATTTTACATTTGACTTTTTTCATCAAGTTGTTGCACATGAAGAACCTCGACCACAATTGTTGTACATATAAAAAAAATTGTGACATGGCTGAATTACAATCTGCCTAGAAAATGTGTTCAGGTATTCCCACTGTTATATATATATTTATTTTTCCTGTGAGTTCGTGCAAATCACAGGACTTTTATACTAGGTCATACTGATGGAACACACGCCAACATTTCCTGATATAGTGATATTACATTTTTGGCGGCCAGTGTAATATCTTATGGAAATTCCATTGGAACCAGCTCATTTCACGTTCTAACCTCTAACACCTTGTTCTTTTTCTTATGGTGCAGCTGTATGCAAGAATGCTATATATTTATATAGTCTCTGCAAGCTATTATTTGTAGTTTATGCCTTCATATTTGCAGAGGGCAGGGGATACATCACTTCAAGATCAAGCCCAGCTAGATATCAATCCTAATATATCCATCATCTTAACTTTGTTTTTTTAGACAATTATTGTTAGCAAGAAATTATTGTCATAGGGGATGCATTACATTTTTGGCTCTCGGTGTAGTTTATGCCCAGCAAACAACTATTGCCAGCAAGGTCCGCAGCTACGTTTTTTAACTATAGAACCTGTTTAGGTGTGTCAAAGTATTTCTATTTTACATCGCATGTTTCTGCAAGCTAGGAATAGGTTTAAACTTCTGTCTGAAATTGTGGGTTCAGTATGAAAAAAAGTCATGTATATGACCCTCTGTCATAGGTTCCTCCTGGGCTATACGATATTAATCTGCCTCAACGACAGAGAAAAAATAGAAGCAAGGCATAGAGAGGACCATATCATTTGCATTTATAAGTAATATGGGCAATCTCAATTTAGAAGCTATTGTGTCCTTTTCCGTGCATAATTGGGATCGGCCCATTGTCCAGCAGGTGACATGTAAACCTAAAGATTTCTCATTTATCTTCCCTAAAGATATGTCTCTCCATATAGAAGCACTGATTATGCTAACTAATATAATGAGTACCGATCCCAGCATCTTTGATAAGACCATACCATTATTTTCTTGAATGTTACACTTATTTTTATAGATCAATAGGGTTCTTGAAAAACAGAATCGTGTAATAAAGAAATCAGAACTTTATATAAATTAGTCTTCTGTTGGGCATACAAAGGACACATGAAAACAAAGTTAAAATATATGTTAAAAATTGTACCTATGTTGGAAGCAGAATGATACGCTCTATGTTATTAGTTGCCCCAACATCAATAACAATTGGTTGAACTTTTCAATTTGACAAATCTCTCCACAACTGAACTAACTGTATGCTTATCTTTTGTTATAGGTGTGCAAAATGAAGTTATAAATCACATGACTTTCCGTGACTTTGTAAAAAAAAGCTGTCCTAATTAGGAAGGATGCGTGCAAACCACCTGAAGAGAACTCTTTTGATCTACCCGTGACCAAGAAAATCAGGACATAATCTTTGTCGTCTGTGGATCACATTTTCAAATATTTATGGGCTGGCTATTGTTATCATGGACCCCCAACGTCCGTTTATTGCAAGCATAAAGACGCCACTGCCAACAAAATGGATGAACTAGACTAGGCCGTAGGTTTTAATAAATAAGAAGCCAACTGCTTTGAAACTTTAAAATTTCGTCTCATTGGATTTAAGTCTTCGCTTGTGAAACTTTGTGATATTTTTAGTGTCAGTTTGATTATGGATTGCTATGCAAATCTCTATTCTGGTCTGGAAATTAAACAAGTTGTTCTATTTATACAAACCTCTATATATTTTTGTTTCATCTCGACAAATAAAATTAGACTTTTTTGACGATTGAATAATAAAAATGTATGTGCAAGTTATAAAATTTCTGATGCATGGAATATTTTTCTGCGGTATTTGCAATATACGCCCGTGATCCCGGAGGAAAAAATTCAGAAGACCGAGGTGATAAAGGATGACAAATAAATTCGTAAGATTACACGTGCGTGGCACGTGCACGATTACTAGTATACACTAAATTAGTGAATTGAATGTAGGATTTACTTCTGTTCAGTCGCATTCAAAGTTATCCTCTCTGCAGATAGTTTCATAATTAATTCAGGACCAAACAGATATAACTTTTACTGGTCAAAGGTTTGCTTTTCTAAGCAGTTATTCTGGCTACCAAATATATTGCTTGACCCTACTCAGTAATATAACTACTTTGAGCCAGATTGAAAAATTAAAGGGAGACCAGCGCTAGTATTTCTGGTGGGAGAACCATCTGCTCTGTAACACCATATTTGGTGGCATGTATCAAGACCAGTTTAAAGAACCATGGTAACGATTATGATGTCACATAACAAAGGACAGGGGAAAAGAGCTAAGCATGATGTTCTTGAATTCTCTTTAAGAACATCAAGGATAGTAAGTAAGATGATTTACCTCCATAGGTAAACTTTGACAGAAGTTCAGCTTCAGCAGCTCTCTCCAGTAAAAAAAATAAAAGAAATCAATATGTTGTCCAACAATATGTGCTTATAGGGGGCGGAGATCGAAAACTTCAATGTAACACAACAAAAAATAATTGAAAGAATGAAGTAAAAAACAGCACTTGGAGTGAGGTCTTCATTGTTGCTTCAAGCCATAAAATCACACATCTCATGCTAGGCATATAATTATCTGAATATTTCGGATTGGATTGTGATATCACTATTATTTATTAGTCCACAATCAACATTAACCTATCCCTCCGTTCAAGAATATAGTAAGGCCTCTAACTCTGCAGGTATTGTGTAACAGTATAAGGTTTGGCATGCGGATTTGATGACATTTTATCTTGTTTTCCCTCAATTATCTTCCATCACTATTCAACATGTATGACTAAACAATCACAATAACTTGTCTGTCTCAGTGTCCCTTATTCCCAAGACATTAATACCATGGATAGCATTTCCTCTAGTAGTCTTGTTTTATGACTTTCCAAATCCACATGACAAACTAATATATGCCTTATATCTTTGAATGGTAGTGTAGAGATTTTTTGTTTGGCCGAAATACCAAATTCATATATCATCTAACTGTTGGATTGAACAATTTAAGTATCAAAAGGATACATACATAGATCCTGCAGAAAATTCCTACTTAATGTTTAAAATCACCACATCTGATGTGAAAAGTAACACAGAAGTACTGCAACTAATTTATGATGAACCCAAATGTAAGTACTGTTGAAGGGAACACAACTATAAATATAAGGCATGATTTCTCACAACATTTCAACTGGTGGCGATAACAATCAACATAATGCATACCATATGAATCACACATAGATATAACTAGTTTAAAATTTTGCATGGGTCCATAATCATATCAATAACGCAGCGATACTTACCTTGCCCTCATAATAACCTTGCAATAAGTAATTCACTAAACCAAAGTCTGCAGCTGACACATACACAAATCTTTTTATGCCTGCAGGTAGAAATAGAAGTGAATTGGACAACTCCAGGCAGAAAATGAGGAGGGACAATATCTCCCAAAAATCAGAAAGGACACTTAGAAGTTTGAAAATTCCAAAAAAAAATAAAGGTAGACGTCTATTGTTGATGAAGTATAAACCTGCCAATTTGGGCCAAAAAAATATATCCAGGTGCATATTTGTACAGAAAACAAGGATTACGAGTCGCTCGATTTATCGCGACTTGTCGCGCGGCTTGTCTACCTGTCGCAACCTTGATGTCGACAACGAGAACGACTCGACAAGTTCAACTTATCGATTGACAACTTAAGTTGTCTACGACTAATCGCGACAAGCCCATGTAGGCGAGTCGAGCGACAAGAAAAAAGGCCCAGCCCGTCCCCGTGAACCCTAATTACCCCTCGTCCAGCCCAGCCGCCAGCCTCCAGAAACAAATCGAGCATTCCCCGCGCCTCTCCGTGGGCGTCTCTCCCTGGCCGCCGGCCGCCGCCCCGACACCTGGCCGGCGCCGGTGCTGCCGCCGCCGCCTCACTGCTGGCCTCCTCCCCTCCTCGCCTACTCACGCCGGCGCTCCTTTGCCTGTGTCGTCTTTGCTCCACCGGCGGCTGCAGCTGCACCAACTCCAAGACCAGTCCATCGCCGTCAGCACTGAGCAGGTAACTAATGCTCACCTCTTTCTCCACTCTCATCCCCTGATTTCGTTTTCCAAGACCAGTCCATCGCCTCCTCCTGATTTCGTTTTCCCTTCTTGTTTGCTGCAGCATAGCACCATGCCACCACCGGAGATTTCCCAAGTGGTTTCTGCAGCTCGAGCAGCAGCTGAAGCTGATGAGCAGTACGACCCATCCAAGGATCCTAAGAGGAGACCAACAAGGTCCAAGGACCCAGGATGGAAGTATGCATTCTGGCCAGATCTTGAAAACAAAATTTATAGCACAAAACTGATGGCTTTTCATTGGTTTGTAGGCTGCTGGTTCGTGGAGAAGTGGAGGCCCTGCCCACTGGATGCAAATGCCACAGTCCCAGGTTCCTCTCTACTCCCCATGGCATCAACATTTTTAGTATTAGCAGCTAGACTACATATCGACAAGTCTATGACTAGTCGCGACTAGTCACGACTTGTCTACTTGTCGGTACCCCAGCGACAAGTTGCGACAGGTCGACTCGTAATCCTTGACAGAAAATGAGGAGGGACAACAAAACATTATAAGTGTGCATTTTTTTTCTATTTGGGGGTGCAGCACGCATAAGAACATATATTTTGCCAATATCTGCAGGTTCAACTTCATCAGATGACGTACAACCACAATTGTTTTTGACAATTATTTAAATACTTTGAGGTGCAGAAAGTCATGGGAGTGCACCCACACATTTCTTCATGTCTACACGTGAGTAACAGGTTGCACTTGGTAACTTACAGAGGTGATAGTAAGGGGTGGAAATTAATACGAGTTAAGTGCATATGAGTGTACTCATGTTCTGTACCTACATCACGGAAGTTATGAGTTGTGGAGAACAAACATCCAATAGGATAAGTGTGTCCCCAAAATTCATGTCAAGGATGCAAAACCACTGACTGGGCAAGAACCCATACGGAAGGCCAGAAAATACCAAATAACATGCCATTATGAAATCCACTGCCTGAGTACTTTTCTATAAAATGTCACTACGGCTAGGTTTTATGCAGATCATAATGACATTATGATTTTAACAGGACAAAAGGAACAGAAAGGAAAGACCGAATAAACTGAGTAAATTTTAGAAAATTGCATGACATGCCACAGTTGAGATAGGATCTGGATTCAAATGCAAAATACCTTTCTCAGCTGCAGCCCTGATGGCGTTGATGTTTGCAGTCCCATTCAATTTGACCATTTGAGAATTTGACCCAAAGCCTCCAACACAGGATATCTGACAATTTCTCTCATCAGTAGTATTTTTTGTGAATCCAGATTAGCATAAACCATTCAATGATGTCTATCAGGTATGACAAGTGGATCTTAATTGAACGGCTTTTCATTTATCTCTTATTTATTCTCCCAGGTAATGCTATAGAACCTAAAATGAGTTGCTAGAAGCAGCTCATGTCAATAAACAGTGGTTTTGGTTTACGGTTTCTGGCTCATCAAATAAAGTCCGTTACATGGACCTTTGGGGTAGCATTAAATCGAAAAAATATATACTTACAACACTGTATATAGTACAATAACCAGATTTAAAGCATGGCTTTTGTATAATATCAGAAATTCCTATACTATGTACTCCATCCGTCCGGAATTAGATGTCGTCGAAATGAGTGAATCTCCGGAATTAGATGTTGTTTAAATGAGTGAATCTACACACTTAAAAGTGTCTAGATACACTCACTTCAACGACAACTAATTCCGGACGGGGGAGTATGTGATTGCTACATTGTTTTAGGTTCATAGCCCGTTGTCTGGTCTTTTATGGGTTGGTTTCAACCATTAACCAATAGAAACTAGATCAGCTGCTATATGTATCACTGCTAGCAATTAGCATGATGCATTTTGCTGGATGAGCATGACATGTGATAACAAATTGATAGTTTGATACCATACAACATCAACTTTATATATATCAAAACCTATTTCAAAATAATATTGTAAAAAAGGAAACCAAAGAATACAAAATACATCAAGCAAACCAAAGAATACAAAATACATCAAGCCAAGACACTGGAAAATATTAAAACGTAAATATGCACAGTATGAAACACTGGATAAGGCATCAAACAAATATATATGCACAATATGAAAGCCTCGATGACGAAATCAACATTTCAGAACGAAGCAAAAAGTAAAGCATACCACAGCAGAGACGCCATCCATACTATCCATCAGTGAAGCAGGTTCAAGGAGATTGCCTGTTCAAGAGAAGAAAGCACATAGTGAACAATATGGCAATTTGCAACTAAGCAAACGTAATTAAATTCATAGTGAGCAACCTTGGTTCCATATAACTTTGTCAGCCCAAGATTCACTTATCGATGGCTTGCCAGATCTGTTCATAAGATGTCAAAACACATTAGAACAGGTCAACGGATCATTATGGTAGGGCTAAGTTATACAGCTATTCTAGTTGATACAATTGTATTTTCAACCATAGGCATTAGAGTTTTATACAAATACCAATGTAAATTCATAACTAGTTCTGCAATTCTATGAGTAGGTCAGCTAGTAATTTGGGTGACATACCGACACGTGCATTGTAAAGAAAAAGGAACACACTGAAGTACAGGGCTCTGTGCAAATTGTCATGAACTACTAACTAGGGCTGTTTGATAGTAGAAATCCTTATTTCGAGGAGAAGCTATAGCATGGAACATCTAAGAAATCTCTTAACAAGCAGAATTCACGCAAGCCTTCTCCACAAGAATTCTACGAGTTCCGTTCTGCTATAGTAAACATATGTTACATGCTTATGTTGTGACTATAAATATGTCTATTATTACCACAAAATTTAAAGTAAAACCATGTTAAAGGATGATTATAATATCCAAATTGCGGGCTGACCGTTCATCAAAGAAGTGCCATTCAGGATGGCTAGAACGGGGTTAAGGTTTTTGGAGGAGAGGGATAGACAAAGGACTGAAATGAAAAAAACTCGAGGCGTGACCTTCCGCGACTAACAATGTGCCATCAGTAGACCAACGTACTTATGGAATTACCTATTTACACTAGAGACAACAAATCCTCTGTCCAAAGCCTCCTTGCAAACATGTGAACCAACAAAACCACTTCCACCTAGCACAAGCACCTGCATCAACACAAACGTCAGTGGCAGCTCAGTAATCCAAAGAAACGATGGAACACAAGAACAACCACACTCATGTATTAAATCAAGCGCACCAATAACATGTAATGAGCTACAGCAGTTATACAATAACAAAAGGCCATTACAATTTCTACAAATAGAACAGTATACATGTACAACTGTACATGCATGAACACCATTCCATGCAGAAATGACGTGCATACATGTATAAGATTACTATCAATGTGAAATAATCCCTCCGTTCCACAATGTAAGATGTTCTAGCTAGCTCACATGTTGGCTAGGTGCAAACCCAAATGAGTGTACATACACATTAAAACATGTCCACATACATCTAGATACATGTGAATGTGGACAAAAGCTAAAACATCTCATATTTAGGAACGGAGGGAGTATCATACACATTGTAATGAAACAAGATATGGGTAAAGTGAGAAACTAAACAAGAATATCCAATTTTTTCTACTTGTCCCCTAATATTCTCAACTGTGTACATGGAATTACTGTTTTCTGATGGAAAAGCATAATCAAGGTATACATAATCCTGAGAAATAAAGACTAGATCAGGAGAAGCAGGTTTATTTCGACTAAAGGGGCATAGCTCCCAAATTCATATCTCAATGGAACTGATAAAATAGTAATGTCTCCCGAGTTTCGGAAGTACCAGCATTTCTCACAAAAACAAACACCAAACCTTGCAGTGACAACCATCATAACACTAGCAAAGGAAACTGAATGTTACCAATCTACATTGGACATAATTGCATATAATCCAATCATCTAGACAGTGTGGATGCATAAACTATTCTAAAAAACACGTTTTATTTATATATTTGTCGCATACATTGCTCATCCACAAAAAGGATGCACCTCGGGAAACATGGGTATGAACAATGGCACCAAGCTGTAACAAGACGATCTCAACAGCAGTATTACCTTATCGGAGAAGGAGGCGGCGGCACCTTCACGGGTTCTGCCTCCTCAACCTTAATAGGCTCGTCCACCCGCCCGGAATCCCTGGGCGTGGCATCGCTCGAGAACGCCTTGCCGTTCTTCAACAAGACTGACGCGCTGCTTCACATCATCCCACCCAATCAGCGGTAGTTCTCTCGGCCAACAACAACAACAAACAAAAAAGACAACCAGCGATACACGAGGATCTCTCGCTACAATCCAGTCGCTAAATGCGGCTCGCAATTGCCTGACAACGCAATGTAACACCGCGAACATATCGACTAATCGGGGATTCATCCATTCCCCAAATTAAACGAGTCACTCGGGAGGGGTCTGAAACGCTTGAGATGAGAAGAGGCGCCGGGGGTCACCTGAGACGGGAGGGCGAGACGGAGCAGGAGGAGCGGATCAGGCGGCTCAGGGACGACCTCATCGCGGACGCCGCCGCCGGTGAACTCTCCTCGCGGTCGCGCCGAAAGCGGAGGGGATCGAGTGGGGAGGGGGACGGTGGCGAGGGAAGGGTGTGTAGCAGTGGAACGTTCGCGAGAGGGGGGTTGGGATCTATACGGTGGGGACGGACGACGGGAGGGGTGCAGGTGGCGCAGCCCGAGCGCGCCAAGTCGCGGCTCGGCGTGCGGTTCCCAGGCGTCGAACGTAGCCAGGGCGAGGCGTGCCATGGCGCGGCCGTTCCTCAGGGTGGTGTTTAGACTTGGAATGTCTTTCTTATTTTTTTTATCGCGTGGTACACGTGATAAGCTACCTCAGAAAGGAATGTCTTTTTTTATCAGCAACAAAACTTACATGCAGGGTGTGCGTGTGTGCGTTCGTAGGGGTGAGTGTATGCGCGTGTATGTGAACGTCTGCGTTGTACTGTGTTTCGCGAAAAAAAAAACTTACATGCAAACAGTATCGGTAAATAACGATTTCGCTAATTTTTAGTCCACTGATAATTAGTTTAATTTTCAGTCGACTACTAAACTTTTAGATTACACCGTGATTTGTTGCAATTGAGAAAAATGCCACAAACAACTGAGAAAAATACCGTGAACCATTAGATTATTTTGTGATTCGTGTTAGCAATGCGTTGCAAAATGAATTGTAGTTGAGATTTGAGGATATCACATGACTGAAAATTAAACTAATTCGCAATCGACTGAGAATTTTTTACACCCAAGAAAAAAACGCAAACCCAAAGAGACAACGACTACAGATCATTAAACTAATTCTTCCGGGTGGTGTTTAGACTTGGAATGTCTTTCTTATTTAGTTTCTTATCAGCAACAGATCTGATATGCAAACAGTATGGGTAAATAACAATTTCATTAATTTTTAGTCAACTGAGAATTAGCTTAATTGTCGGTCAACTCCTAAACCGTTAGATTACATCATGCTTTGTTGCAGCTCAGAAAAATGCTACAAACGACCGAGAAAACTATCGTGAACCATTAGACTATTTCGTGATTCGTGTTAGTAATGTGTTGCAAAACGAATTGTAGTTGAGATTTGAGGATATCACTTGACTGGAAATTAAATTAATTCCCAATCGACTGAGAATTTTTACACCCAAGAAAAAACGCAAACTCAAAGAGACAACGACTACAGATCATTTTTGAATCCTAGCTTCATATCGGAAAATTTTGAGAGTGCAATTTCTTAAGAGCCTATAGGGTATATGTGAAGCAAGTCATTGAAAACATCCAGCTAGATACAACACCTTTAGACCCTGTTTGGAAGCTCGTATTTTGAAGTATTTCAAGAATATTTCGGTTTCCAGAAATACAAAACAATTAAATACTTTGAGTTGTTTGGCTTTAGGCAAAACTGTAGTTTTATATATTTCAATGTTTAGAAAACTGCACTATTTTTTAATATATGAAAACGAGGATTTGGACGAGAGCGGCAATATGTAGCTCGGGCTACATGTAGCCCTTTAGTTTGCAAAATTTGAAAACTCCAAAAAAATCTGAAAATTTTCCTAGATGTAGATTATGTTGTCTTATACCAACGTGTAAAATCACAAATATAAATATGATGTGTTGTAAAAATGAAAAAAAAAACGAATATGAAAGTAGTTAATAGTGCAAATTTTGAACTCTCCAAAATTTGTCAGATTTTGTTATTTTTGTGCAAGCCGGATATGAATTATTTTCAGTTAAAATTTTGCACGTTGGTAGAATGCACTATTATCTACGTCCGAGATTTTTTTAGAATTTTTTGGGACTTCAAAATATGATTTTTGAATTTTGAAAAATAAAGAGCTACTTTTAGCTCAGCCTCCGTTTTGACTTTCTGGGTTTGGGCCCCTTTTCCAGAACTGGCGTATTGATTCATCAGGCATAGAAATACTGAAGTTTTTAAATACTTTGGTCTTAAAAACAATTGTTGTCAAACAAAGACTTATTTCACACACACAAAATATACTCCCTCGGTTCACTTTTATAAGACACTATAGAAATTTCAATACGAACTAGATACGGGTCAAAATGAGTGCACATACACACTAAATATGTGTCTAGATACGTGTATTTTCAAGAGAAAAAAGTTAGGATGAATTATAAAAGTGAATGGAGTGAGTACAACATTTTCAGAAATACAACATCTACCCATTATATTCAGCTAACGGATCTATCAAATCACACCTGATTGGTTTCCCTCCATGCAACACTTAATGGTAATGAAAAAAATATTTGTTTTGCCAACATCACTTTCGACTAGAGAAGTGGTTTTGACCTAACTCTGTTCTTTGGCTCCGGTATAACAAAATACTTGTTTTCAGAACTGCAAAGTTGTGTTCCAGTCGACCAAATAATTGCTTCCAGCGGTTCAAGAGAAATGGCCGCTGTCAATGACAAACTATTGGGACGCCAAGCCAAGAACTCCACCTCTTCCTCTGCAACTGAATCATAATTCGGTACTACTCCTACAACACAGCTTAAATTTCATTCGCCTGGTTTCTAGTGCAAGGTTAATAAAGATTATATCAGCATTGTGCGTATATTTGTACGAAATAGTAGACAAGTAAAAACCAGTGGGGCTGTGGGGGTACACACATCTCGAAGACATTTTCACTTCAAAGGTTTCCCATGCTTGGAGTCAATCCACAAAACATTTCGGCACATATCAATGGTACCCCAAATGGCCCAAAGCTAGAAGCTGGAGTACATGTCCATAACCCTTCTATCGGCCAAAGTGTCAAACTGTTACTATTCTCTGGATACCCCAAGTTCTGACACTATGCTAAGTTGCTAACCACGGAGCACTATACTGTCCAACGAAAATAACCAAAAAATTGCTCCCAGCCAAACCTACTTTCAAGTTTCACCTGACCTATATCAGGTTTCTTCCCACACAATAGTCAACCCCGCTGCACAATGGCTCAGTAAAACCACCTCAACAAAAGAACATCGAACTGCAGACATCAGCATGCAACCGCGGTAGTTCCGGGACTGTTGCTGTCGATGACGGGACACCACTCCCAGATGAAGTATCAGCAAACTCCTCGAATTTCATGAACTGACTCATCTGTGCTGCTGCAAGGTGAGCATAACAGACAGGTGCCACTGGAGAATAAAAGAAGCATTGATCAAACGTCATGACATATTTCAAAGACGTTCATATTTTGGAACAGAGGTAGTAGCAAAGGAAGCAAATTGTGATAACTATAGCAACATACCCACAGATATAGCAGTGGTGCTCCTCTGATACCTGCACAAGCACAAAAGCAATATTATGATGCAGACTCATAAGAAAAAAGAATGCCATACTCGCGCATCAAATACAAATTTGGAAACAGCCGTGTTCTTACACATAGGAAAGCGAAAGAACTAGCTTCTGGAGGTCATCTGGTGTGAAGCCAATCTCATCAAGCAAGACATGATAATGGGTGGGCCTTGAGGTACCCTACATGGGAGATCACATTTCACAAGTATTTAGGATGCAAAACATAAACAAAACATACATCATGCACACTGGTAGTATTTTAGGATGCCAAATGTACAGAAGGCATGACAATCCTGACACGTAACTACGCAGTGGACAATGAATATTACAGCTGGTTAAAATTTACAGAATACAAGTGATGCAATTCCAAAACTCTAGGATCCCAGCGAGAAGACTTACTATAGGTCCCGCATGAGCACACATGTAGAAATCATACAGTTTTGGATGAACAATACCCGAGTCCACAACAGTCCCTGTTCAAACAGCCAGAATGCAATTTAGTTCCTTACATTGTTTCTCTTCTGCTGGGTGGGGTGGGGGGTGCTCATCTAGGGATGCAAGTGGGTTCCCACTTGTGTCCCACTTCTAAGTCATCTTCAAATCCACAAGTCAAATTTTGAGCGAATTTTCGAACTAAATGACTTGAAAGTGGAACATAAGTGGGATTCCACTTCATACCAGCTCAGCTCTATTTGACAGAGGACAATTGCATACCAGGTGGAACATTATCTGGTGAATCAGCTTGAAACAGTTTCGTGTGGTGATTCTTTTGGGCAATGATAACTGTGATCTTTGGAGGTGTTCCCTGACCCATATGCTGGTAAGCCTGCGTCATCAAAATTCTGTTAGAAAATACTTGCAGAAAGCAGTGTTTATCTAGATAAATAAGTGCCAACAACAACCTTCATTATTTGATCAACCTCGAGATTCAGTACTTGGCTAAACTGAGATTCACTCACACCATCCCTGCACACAAACGAAAAATGATGGAAGAATTTAGACTACTTGTAACTATTTAGCACAAATACATAAGTAAAGTCGAACATGAAAATGAGCACTTAGAATTCAGGATGGGATTTGGTTAACCATCTATATTTTGGATTCGAACCTATTTAACCATCTCGTCTAAGGGAATTCAATAGGTTAACCCTTTGGTTAATAGGTTTAAAAATGGTTAACCTTTGGTTATTTAGGGTCGAACCATTTTTTACATCCTGCAACAACAATAACTAATCGCAAACCTTGGCACTCGAACGCTAGGTGCAAAAGAAACTCATACACTAAACAAGAGCAATCCACAACAATTACTCTCAATGCCTTGAAGAGAATTGAGCTGAAGATGAGAAAAGTTAACAGCCAGAGTCTGCACGGGCAACACGGATCGAGTCACGAACCAGCGGCCTCACAAGAACCAGCCGCCGGCCACAGCGCTCTCTCTCTCTGCTAGCACGCCGGCCGCCGCTTCCGACCGTGTGCCAGCACGCTGGCTGCTGCTCCTGACCACGCGCCAGCCCGCTGGCCGCTCCACCTCGGATCGCCGCCTGCATCCCGCAGGCCACCGGATCCATGTCTGCTCGCCGCCGGCATCCCGCCATATCCAGCTCCGCCAGCCGCCGGAGTTTGGTCCGTCTCCCGCGTGGACGCTTCGTGACGGCGCGGCCGATTCTGTCGGTGCACCTTCTTCAAGTGCGAGTAATGGGACCCTCGAATGTTAGTTAGTCAGCTGGTTATGCGAGGCGGCTCCTCGGCCGGCCAGAACGCGAGCGCGGAGGCGGGTCGTTCAGGAGACATGTCCCGGTGCGGTCTAGGTAGGTGACGGCATAACCATTGGTCGAAAAGGATCGAACCTAAATAACCTAATTATTTTTAAGGTAAACCACACGGCCCATTGGGCTGTTTTTTAGGTTAGGTTAACCTAACCATTGGTTAAACGGGAACCATGTCCCATTTTTACTTAGAATGCAAGCTGTGGAAAAGCAGTCTTTTCACATAAAATAGGTGTCCTAGTACAAAGGAAAACATAAATATAGGAACACGCACTAATAATCATACATCATGCAGAAATTAACGATATATATGCAAAATATCCGTGGTCAAATTCTACATGAGATTTTATGAAACTATGCCATTTGATATGACTGTGGGTGCCACAATACCACTACCTAACTCTTAATTCTCGATTATACAATGAATAAGGGGAAGGGGCAAAAGGAGAAAATGGTTTAGTACTCCCTCCGTTCACTATATAAGGCATTGGACCCATCATTTCAATTATGTTGATTCATATGCATCTAGACTTATTTTGTACATAGATTCACTCATTTTAGTATGTATGTAGTCAAAATTGGTCCAGTGGCTTATATTAGTGAACAGAGGGAGTAGTTCCACATAGCAGAATCATTTTTTTGTACGTAGATAACTGAAGGGTTGTAGAGTGCACATCCCTCTTTGTCAAACAGGAAAAAAAACTCTCAATACTTTTGTAAAAGGCTACAACAAGCTTCCATAATCTGAGGAAATAAATCTTGGAGAAAACTAAACATACATACAGCATCAGCATAACTATCAATGTGTAAGTTCCAAAGTATCTATAAAATTTATGCTGAAGTATCAATAATAATATAGACCTGAAAATGATTATCTGAGTCGGTTTTCTTTGTTGACTTGTCTGGTAGAAGTCTAGCAGAAGTTCCCTGAAAATGCAAATTTAAAGCAAACATATGTAACTGGCTTAGAAGAAAAGCAATTACAGTACAATTAAAAGAATTCCAGGTGTAAACAGAAATAATACATGAGAAGATAAGTTTACAACACCTTATTATACCATCATCTTTTCCATCATCCAGTGGCTTAAAAAGAGAATCAATCATCTCTACCTTTGGAGACTGGGTCCGAACAGACGCCCTGTACCGTGATATCAGTGGCCAACATCTGGACCCAACAACCTGTAGCGTATGTATGTAAGTTCAAACCCCAAAATTGTCCAAGAGTTGTTTCATACATACACCCTCCGTCCCATAATATAAGATGTTATTACAACCTAATATAAGATGTTACTATGACCAATTATGGGACAGAGGAGTACTAGCTAAATCAGATCTTCAAAATATAGCCTCAAAATTGATTGAATTTGATATTTATTCCTTGAATGATGCACAGACGGTTTTTGTATAAAGTGCACAGACTACTTGTCCAGATTATCGTTTAAACAATGCAGCCACTTTTAGGAGTACTCAAGGGATAAAACTCATTATTTGATGCAATTACTGCAGAGGGGAGAAGACATACAGCAGCTATTGACGGTATATCTGATCGACCAGGAGAACCATGTGAAACATCCATTCCCAGAATTAATGTGGGTATCTTATTGACTATTGGAACCATATGGCGATGCTCCATTGCCAGTTTAGAGTTCATTCCGCCAAGCTATTAACAGGAGCAAACATATTACAATTCATTCAGCCAAGCTATTGTAAATGAGTAAGACAGTTAGTTCTAACTTAAAAGGCATATAATCAGGTAAAGAGATAAACATTCATACCTTAGCATTGATCTTTAGAAGAACATTGGTGAAGTATTGATCATTCATCTTATTGCTAGGAACAATGCATTGAGTGACAATACCCACCTCATGAAGATTTTTCTTCTTCCATGGACCTTTAGGACAGTAAAAGGAGTTGGTTACAAAGAATCCACGAGCATAAAAAATATCAATTGTTTAACATATTACCGTAAATATCACAATTTTTCCTCTCTGGTAGAACACAGAGCAGAAATTCCGGAGGACCAGGAAGGTTTGCTTTAACTTTTTCAAACATCCTTTCAACTCTTACAATAGGAGTACATCTCCTGGCTTGGCTATCTTCATCCACAAGGCTGAAAGGGCGCTCAATAATCTACGCAACACAGGAAGGTATAAATTACAAGGCCAACACCACATCACTACAAAACAAGCTGCATACTGTCAAACTTTACTGCAAAATAAACAAGCCATGGAAGAACTTACGATGCCTTTGGTTCGTCCACAGTTTATCAGATCTCTAGAGATCCGGCTCATGTCACAACGAGCAGAGAAATTAACAATTGCCCAACGCTCAATCTTTACAGGCTCAAATAGTTTCTACAACAGTAACCATATGAAATGTAAGTTCATTCCAAAATACTTTGGATAGGTGTGCTCCAATACAAGTAGACAAGTAGCAACCTTGTTATTATAATTCCACCTGCCTCTGTTTGGAACACAATCTTCACTATTTCCAACAACCAACTGGTAGAAGATATCAGAACAGTTTCAATACATGAGTCATGAGTCATATATGAAAAGAGCAAAACGCAAAATAGATCAGATCTAACCATTGGTGCAGACAGAACACGACCATCAACACGCGTGAGTTGATTCTCAATTTTAATGCCACAAGAAGAAAAGATTGGATCATCATCATATCTGTTACTTTTTACTGCCTGTAAATTGAATATGTCAGCAACAAAGAAAAATAAACTAGAAGCTGCAATATCTCAACAGAACTCAGCAAACGCACATCGGTAACAACTCTCATGCGATCCTGAGGTTTCTGTCGTGATTTTTCAACCAACATTGTTCTTTGCTGAGAAGATAGTGCCTTTGTATAACGTTGAAGTGATATCAAGTTCGCCAGCTGCACGAGAAAAAGAAGAAATGTGTCACAACTTGGACTTTGGGTGCATCCAGAAACTAAAACTACTGGGACACCTATTAAATGAATAAAAAGACAGGGCTACAACCTCAATTGGGAGATAATTCGGGCGTTTTGGTTTTCCCACATCAAGACATAGAAGATAAGGCTTATCCAAAACCATCTGCTTGGATTTAAAGTATTCCTCAACAGTAATATCAACAGTCTGACCTTCACTGCTCCCGTTCCGAACTTTCATTGGAAATCTGTTCATCAATGTAGATTTCAACATGACCAAAGAAGGTTGTAGTAACTGTAACTATGAAATAAAATAATATCTCCAGGTAAATAACATTTGTGTTTTTTTCTGGTCTCAAGTGCCTCTGAACATTGATTTTTGCATTAAAGTATATGTGGAAAGGTCATAAAGTATACTATTATAAAAATAATTAAGGTGACAAGTCTACTTTTTACATCATGAGTTCAGTGTATATGTTTACAGATACATTATTGCTGAAAGTTATACACAATTAACTGTGTGGATCCTACAGCTGTATGTTTGTACAATTGGAGGGAAAAATGAAGCCAGGTTGGGCAAACCAAAGATGGGAATAAGGATAAACTACAGTATATTACAAGATTGACCAGAGATCCAGGATAGAATGAAAACCATTTGTGAGAAATATAATAAATAATGCAATGCCAGAATAGAGCCGTACGTCTGTTTAAAGCATGGTTGATCACTAAGCGCAATGATCTTAAATTCCATGTTTGTACAATTGGAGGGGAAAATGGAGCCAGGTTGGGCAAACAAAAGATGGGAATAAGGATAAACTACAGTATTACAAGATTGACCAGAGATCCAGGATAGAATGGAAACCATTTGTGAGAAATATAATAAATAATGCAATGCCGGAATAGAGCCATACGTCTGTTTAAAGCATGGTTGATCACTAAGCCCAATGATCTTAAATTCCATGTTGTTGTGCATAGCCTTAACTCTCAGATTTTTCAACATTCTCTTTGCCTGCAAATACACTAAGTTTGTGACAAGTTCATTATGAGAAAACAAAAAAAAATCTGGGTTATCAGGGTATAATGCTATGTACCTTGGGCCAGTCGATGTCTCTAATGTCTCTGACATTTTGATTTGTAAGGAGGAAGTTGAGAACAGGTCCAGGGGTCACAATCATAGTGGTCGAAACATCTGTCCAAAATAAATGTGATACATCAGTTTATCAAGATTAGCAACATGAATCAAAATCCAGAGCTCAATAAAAGAACGCATACCCATATTTAATGATAAACCACCCTTAGTAGTACGGAAACTAGAATGGAGTCCACGACATCCACTGACGCCACCAGTTAAATCAACTAAGTTTCTACTGTCATCACTGAAAAATGATTGTCTAACAAGAAGGCAACCTCTGGATACAACAAACATAATTATATCAATGTCTAAATCAGAATGACACCAAAGGGATAAATAGAGTGTACAATTACATTCTCCGTACCGCTTAGCCTGTTGTTGCCTTAAAACAATGTCAAGGACTCTCAGAGCATCCTGGGAATGATCCGAGTCGCTTCCTTGAAGCGCTAAAGCAACTGATCTGAGGGGGATCTGAGCTGCATAACTTATACCCACTACAAACTGTTTTGGAAGATGTGACCGCTTTGCTCGTTTCTTGTCACCCAGACCAGGGCTTCCATGTCCAGGACTCCCACCAACTACCCTGAAGAACAGATGAACTTTTTGTAAGTTTGCTATTGATATTTGTTTATCTATAAAAACCTATCTCGAGCATTAACAAAATGTATTAATGAGTATGATACTACAACAAATATCACAAGCCAAAGTTCCAATTGCATAATCCTTTGTGGCTTAGCCAAGATAACGAATAAAACTACAACCCAGTAATCCAACTGGGTTAGCCATTTCAAGTAAACTTTGAGCCAAATATAGGCTGTTTTCTTAATTTTGCTAAAACCTAAAAACAGATACAATAAAAGAAGCTAGTCCTCTATGCAAGAGAGCAGTTGGCTACAAATGTCATACTGTTTCACAAATTCCCAAAAAATTGGAACTGAAATAGCAGTAGGCGAACAAGCTATACTGGTGTTGGCTCCTTAATTTCAAACAGACGACAGTTGAATGCAGCAATGCAATGAAAGTATGCAGTCTAACAAATGAACTCCAAAGGTATTTCTTTCATTGCTTAGGTAAAAAAAAGTACACCATAATGCCACAAATGACAGTTTTCCCAATAAGGAACGTACGAGTTTGAACGAAACTGTTTAGGCAATGACAACAGGATTGCAGAAACTAAGAACAAGAAATGATTTCCCGTTAAAAAGAACAAGAATGGGTCATTATTCGAATACTTGACACTTTGCAAATTTGCCAACTCACATAGTTGCTACGATTGAAGATACATA